>MU734912.1:112705-123164 GCA_026770625.1 Nicotiana glauca
TAGTTTTGAGAGGACTAATTTTGAGTTTGTTCTAAGACTGGTTTTGGTCTATTTTGTTTTTGAACACAATAATTTTCGAATTTAAGTTGTCGTAAAGATCTTTTTTACATTATTCTGTAATAGCATGTTAATTACCTATTTTTACCAAGATAAATAAGTGACCCAATTGTGTAAATAATTTTACACTGTCAGTAATAGAACTTAAACTCATTGTGTTATAGTTGGAGAATACATTCTAAACCAAGCGTCTGGACTAGAAATTGTTTTGTTTTAGTGTTGTTTTGGATGACCGTGATGTTCAGGCCTACTTGTGCGTGCCCCCGCCATCTCCCACCAGGTAACTCTATCCACCAAGGTCTCATATGGGACGAAATCACCTAGTATTTTTTGCTTCCGGTCACCTAGTGTTTTTACCAATTTCATTAATCACTTGGCCACACCTTCGGGTAATCTGTTTAGTGTTGTTTGTTTTTTTTGACTGTTTGGATTTGATTTTGAAAGAATTGTTTGTAATTTGTCAGGAGAGAATTGATTTTGGTTTGTTTTGATGTGAAATATAATGTGAGACAATTTTTACTCTAGAACATGTGATTTTTGAACAACAATAAGAATCTTTTGCTCATATGTTTACTCACATGGATTGAACTAGTGAAGAAGATATACTCTAGTCAGTCATTTCCTTGACAAGTAGATGGCTGCGACTTTTTTTTTTCTTTGCTTGTGTCACTCAAGCAAATAGAGTAGGTTAAAAACCGACTTCGACAATATAAAAGCTACTTGGCAGACTGTGAGGTAATTACCAAAAGAAACGTGAAGAATATGAGAATTATATTGATGTGAAACATGCAGAAGAAAAGATAGTTGTTCAAATTATTCCTGGAATCTTCTCTTTCAAAGATTAAAGTGATCCATCGATCACATACACATTAAGTATGTGCTAGTTCTTGGTAATTTGAACTCAAAGCTGATATCGTTCTTGTATTCGTCAAGTCCATGTGTGAGAGAGACGATTTGTTTGCAATTGGCTACATCAACATTGATGCTGAAGATGGAAAGTTGAATACAATGTTAGAACCTTATATAGTGGTGACTGCTAACCATATTCTTTTAAATTCTTTTGTGAATGGTATTAACATTTTATGATACACAAATCAATGCATTTTCCCGTTCCCATTACTCCTTTTTCCTCATTTATCTTTTGGGTACCAAAGGAAATTAGAATATTTAATTTTAAAAAAAAAGCAACAGGACCACAGTTGCCCACTTGTGGATAGGTGTGGATCCACCATGTTGTCTTTAAGTACATATTGATATCGCCTTGATCACATTGTGTATTTTCTGCTACACTTTTCATATCATTGCTTTTGTGTTTTGGTTCCCATGTGATTAGCTCATTTTTCCTATTTTCTCTACTTTGAGCCACTATTGCTGGGCTTAGTTTTGTTTCTTGCTTGCTAAGTTTACTTCTGACTTGGTATTGATGAAATGTAGAGCTTCTTATTGGAGAAGTGCAGTGGAAAGAAATGTTACATGTTAGCTGCAAAGTCACTTGCAATTGTTTGGGCTGACACACCTAGGTATTGGAGATGGATCTCCCTTCCTGAATCCAGGTATTTCATTTGACATGTAACGGGTAGAAGAGAAGTCCTTTTCCTCTCCCTTTTCTTTATTTGAGTTGACGATTAATCATTTGCAGTCTAGTTCCAAGAATAAAAGTTTTTATGCTAAAGCGCAGAGTAGATTCTTGGTTCTTATATGATGTCATTTTGTCATTCTCAAGTTGATGTAATGTGATGTTTTTGATACTAGGTTCTCAGAGGTCGCTGAGCTTCTTGACGTCTGCTGGTTTGACATTACCGGCAAGATCAACACTTCTATGTTATCCCCTGACACCAATTATGTAGCGTACTTTGTGTTCACAACGAAATCCAGGACCTATGGATTTGATCACCAAAGTGCGGAGGGTGCAGTAGGGATTTCGGGACATGAAAGAAGATCACACACGGTTTTTCTGGATCCGGAGGCAGCACGAAGGCATATGTACCAAATAGTTCCTAGGCGACTGGGATTATTGAACCAGATGGCGAATATCCTAAGACGGGAAGTGAATCCACCTTTAGAAAATGATGCACAAGCACGTTATCCACAACAGAGAAGTGACGGATGGTTAGAAGTTGAGTTGGGAGAATTCTTTGTCAAGAGAGGACAAGAAATTGAACTGGAAATGAGCTTGACAGAGATCAAGGAAGGTAACTGGAAAAGTGGCTTAGTTGTTGAAGGGATTGAAATCAGGCCTAAGGAAAGCTAATGATTTGATATTGAAAGTTCATTTGGTGTTTTGCTAAGCCACTTTCCGAGTGAGAGCAAGGAAAAGAGGGACTAGAAGCTATGATGCCTAAAACCGTTGTCCCACATGTCGCTGGGTGAGGTCTTGACCACAAGAGTTGTACAAGTTTTACAAGAATTGAATCACCATTGCAGTCAAGTTGGTGCTAAAAGCTAGCTCGTGTATAGTGTCTTAAGCATTTTATATTTTCTTGTGATTTGTAATGTGCCTTAGTTATTTGTCTTAATAATTTGTGGAACTCACATGCTGCTTAATAACTTTGTGGGTGATGTCACTCCTATACTGTGCATGTTCCTTTTTAGGGGAAAAAGGTTTAACTAAAAAGTAACTGAGGCAAAGCCAAGATTTGCTCATTTATTGGATATATATATATATATATTTGATAAGGGGTGTGTGGGGAGAGTTCAGTTAGGTTACAGTAAATAAAATCATCGTTTGAGATCTGTTGCCTCAATGAATAGGTTTAGCTATTCTCCTAGGCTTGTCTGAAGTAGCAGTTACGCATTTAAATCTTGCGGTGATTTATGACCTCTTTATTCTTGTACGCAATGGAATTATTACAATCCTCGGGGCTTCTAAGAGATCGCATTTGATCAGTCTTAGCAATAATTGAAAAGGATAATAGATTAGTACTCCTTTCGTTCCAGTTCATGTGAATTCATTTTGTTTTTGATTCGTTTAAAAAAAAATAACCTTTTTTTATTTGATTTAGCTTAAACTTACAATTCTACCCTTAATGAAAGGCTTTTATAACCACACAAATACTCATAAAAATTGCACGGGGTGCCCTATTTGGTCGCCTCCATTTAACCTATACCCATTTTTTTTTTAAAGTTTTAACTTGTACCAACTTTTTAAACAACTTCAACGCCAAAATTTCACGGTATAGCCAGTTTTCGGACTGGTCAATCAAAAATAGCCAGCGTTTACCAAGTCAATGAAAAATAGCCATCGTTTTGCTGCAATAGAGACCGGTCCAGCATAATACACTGGAGTTCGGTGCACTTGTGTATGAACTCCAGCATATTATGCTGGACCGGTATACTTTGCTGGCTCCAGTATAATATACTGGAGACTGGAGCACTGGTGCTCCAAACTCCAGTATATTATACTGGACCATTATACTTGCTGGAACTCCAGTATATTATGCTGGAGTTCTAGTGTATTTATGCTGGAACTTCATCATATTATGCTGGAGTTCCAGTATACTATCCTGGAACTCCAGGATAATATGCTGGAGTTCCAGCATAAATACACTAGAACTCCAGCATAATATACTGGAGTATTTTCCAGGTTTTGAACAGTATTTTTGCTCAGATTTATCTTTACATTAAAAGTGGCTAAATTTCGATTACTTTTGAAATTGGGCTATTTTTGAACGACCAATTATAAATCTGGCTATTTTTAAAAATATCCCACTTCAGCCCCCTTTCTCCTCCTCCTTCGTTTTCTTCTTCTTCTTCTTCTTCTTCTTCTTCCTTCTGCTGCTGTGGGTGTTGCTATAAAACGTCAATTCATAGGGATGATTGCCATAAGTATATTTATCGGTTAAGGGTCAAATATATCTTCGTACTATTAAAAATAGGCCTTATTTATCCCCCGTTTGAGTTTCTTATCAAGAAAATCCCCACCATTATACATTAGTTGCACATTTATCCCCCAGCCGTTAAAACACCCTCCCAGATTTTTAAGGAGCGCGTGGCATCCTATGACTGGACTAGACGACCCGCCCCATTATTTTAATTAAAACCCGCCCAACCCATCGTTATATTTGTTCCATTTTCCATCGAGCCTTTCTTCTCCCTCAGAAAGAAAAGACCTAGAGTTTCTTATCAGTCGCTATTTTCAGCTCCATTGAAAGGCCTTCTCTCCCATTTCCTTTCTTATTCGCTTAACATACATTGGGTTGTGTAGATTTTCCACCATAGCAAATTTTCTCATATCAGAAAGTAGTTATTCATCAAAGAGGAGGTGCCATTATGGAGAAATTGCCAATCACTTCACTTCAACGACTCCATTTAATTCCGGAAGGAGATTCTTTAAGTGCCCTAAACCTGGTGTAAGTATTATTTCGTTTATTCTGGTTCCATCTGATTTTTTCAATAATATAAATTTTTTCCTTGTATTATTGGTTCATAATTACAAGTCGTGTGCTTTGTGTTTGGTAGATTAGCTCGTGCGGTTATTGGGAATGGCAAGATGATGTGTTACCAGATCGAGCAGTCATTACAATTAACAATATGAATTACAAATTTGATGCCGCTAATGTTCAACTCAACAATATGAAGTCGACATTGGATGCGATTATTCTTAAAAAGGACAGATTAAAGGAAATAGTGGATAGCTTGAAGGCTTTAAAGAATTCAGAAGAGAACAAAGCCCGTAAATTGGAAGAGAAAGTCCTAAATATGAAGATCGTCATTACGATTTCATGGGCAGTATTTATGGGATTTGTTGCTGCAATGCTAATGAAGTGAAGTTGATATATGAAGTGCAGCTTTTCATATTTTTGTATTGGTACTTAAAGTTGTAGTTTTAGGTTTGACACTTAAAGTTGTAGTTGTATGGGCAATACATAAAGTTGATATATGAAGTGCAGCTTCTGCAATGCTAATGAAGTGAAGTGTTTTAGGTTTGATATTGACCCTTAACAGTTAGGTAAATATGTAAGTGGTAAGAAAACTGTTTGCTGAGATTTCAACTCAAAGGAACATTTGAAATAGCCTACTATGATTACAAGACTGTTTATATAGATTTCACAATCATATATACATCAAGCAATATGTTAACATTGGTTCCTACACTATCAAAGTGCTAAAGTGGACAGCAGATTTCATTACAAAATGGCTTAAAATTGAATATGAATGTGCTACAAGTTACTGTTAACATTACAAAATGCAGGATCATGAAGATTCTGAATGTAGAAATATTGGTGCTAATTGTAAAATCATGATACATAAACTTACAGCATGAGCAAACAAACAACAGAACTAAAATCTGAAAATTTCATAAAAGCAGCAGTATACAAATCTACCCAGTAAACTTTAGCAGCACTACACAAATATCACTATTAACACAGAAATGCTATTAACAACAGGAGCAAACAAATCTGCCCAGAAGCACTATACAAATAGCAAATTTCGGCAGTAATACACAAACAACACTATTAACAAGACATGCTATTAACAGCAGAAGAAAACAAACAACATAATTAAATCTGAAATTTTCATAACAGCAGCAGTAAACAAATCTGCCCAGCAGCACTACACAAATAATTTGATGGACCGTTGGATACAAAATTATGACCCCCAAAAACTTACAGACACTTGGTCATAATAAGACCTCTAATTTACCATCAAATTGAACCAAAAATAACAGTTGATTATACTGTCACAATCTAGTAACTACAAGCCCAAAAGACATCCTAGACCACACATCATTTGTTTCTCTTCCTTGGTACCAACTTCTCAATTCTTTGCCTACTTTGCATTTCCAATTTTCTTCCAATAATAGCAACTTTTCCCTTCCATATAAGGCTGCCTGGTGAGTAAGGAAGATTTGATGGAACACTTAAACCATTATGATCACCTTTGAATGCAATTACCTTTGATCCCAAAGGTTGTGATTGTTGTTGTCTCTGTTGAAGCCTTGTTTTTTCTTCTGACACAACCATAGGCCTTATAGCTGGTTCATCTTCTAGTTCTGGATGCTCGAAAGCAGCAACAACACAGCTTGAAGACTTCCTATAGACACTTGGTGCAGGTATGAAAACAAACTCTAGGCCTTGACTTGCTTGACTACATTGCGGTGCAGTAAGGTTGATTTCTTCTTGTGGATGTTGCCCCACTTCTTCATCTTCATCAAGCATTCTTTGCCTTTTCTCCTTGTTTGGTGGCTATTAAACAAGTTAGATGTTAGAAAATGATGTGAGCATGTGATTTTTGCCCTAAACAAATTATTCCTAAAAATCCAAACAAAATGATTTTTTAGTTTTTGTTGATATTTGTGGCATTTATGTTAATTAGTTGCATAATAATTTATATTAAAAAATACAAAATATGCATATGCATTAGTATTTTAATTTTACAATTTTGATATTAATTCATTTTGGGAACAAGTTAAAGAAAAATAAAAAAATAATATTTTTGTGTTTTAATTGAAAATTACTATAAAATAGATATTAAATAAATTCTAGAATTTAATTAATTTAACAATTTAATAAAATCAGGAAAAAATAAATACAAAAATACAAAAAGAAAAGAAAACACAAAAGAAAAAGAAAATACAAAAAAATAAAATAAAATACAATACAAAAGAATACAAAATAAATAATTGGGCTAATATAAAATTTGTACCAATTCATAGCCCAAAACAGGTAAATACCCGCCCAGGCCCAAAGTGTTGCCCGGTCTGCCTAGCCTTAGGATCAAAACGACCTCGTTTAATTGCTCTAAATCTGAACCGTTGAAACATTTGATCTAATGGTCTCATAACCCAGTCCATTTAATAAACGAAATGATGACGTATTGTAACGTTAATCTAGGCCGTTCATTTAGTTAATCCAACGGATGAGGTTGAATCTTCATTAAAAGCAAACGACATCGTTTTGAGGCTCAATGAATCCGAGCCATTGATTTATTTCATCCAACGATCCTTGATTGTTAGAGGTCTTTTAATATGGCAATATACAATAATCAAACCCTAAATTCTTTCTTTCTTCTCCTTCATCTCACTGAGCCGCCCTAGTATTCTCCCCAGTCCCCGCCGGAACCCTACCGGCGGGAGACGCCGCCGTCACCAATCGGCCCACCATTAACACCCCAGAATCACCTTAGCCTCCTTATCCCATCCCTCTAGTTAGTTTCCCTCAAATCAGTCTAGAACACCTCGAATATCCAATTTAGTGTCGCCGGAACCCTAATTCTGGCGAACACTACTTCACTCAAATCATGCCAAAATCATACCATGGCTTCCTTTTGATGTCCTTAGCCTATTTCTGAAACCCTCAAGCCCAAAAGCCACTGAAAAAACACGAATCAAGATCCAAGGGTCTGCCGGCGACCAAACACCAAGAAAATAATATCCAAGGTTCTTTGAAGTTCTGAAAAAGCTTTCAACTAAAAAAAAAGCGAAAAAGAAAGAAGAAAAGAAAAGTAGAAAATCTGAAGCTAAGTATTTCTTTCCTTTTTATTTCTTTTTGCTTCTTTTATTTTGTTTCTTTGCATATTTGTTTCTGCATGATTAATTTTTAGATGTTATTCTTAGATTCTGATAATTTTCAATATAATCTGTTTGATTTTTGTGGCAACTGTTTAATTCTGATGTTTGAACTAATTTCTTTTAGATATTGATATTGATAATTAGTATAATGATTAGTAAATTAGGGTTAATAAAATTAGTATAAAAGATTTTCTGTTGGCTTCTGAATTTTCGATTAACTATTAGTTTTTAAATTTTGATTCTGAAAATTGTTAGAAATAATTTTGTTTTGTTATTAGTTAGTTTTAAGAATTGAATTGATTAGTTTGAATATTTGATTCGATTGGTTATAGCTGATTGCTTCTGATTACATTTCATTAGTAGTTTAATTCTGAAAATTAATCAAAGCTAAAGGGGGTAAAAGGGTAAAGACAGTAGGGTCAGTTGGTAAATTCAAGTCATATTCAGGGGTAAGTTGGGTACAACAAAAGGTTTAAATGTAATAAGCCTTAGGAAGTAGGGGTAATATGGGCACAAGAAAGGGGTAATTCAGTGAATGCTGAATAGAAGTGGGGGCAAAAGGGAAATTATACTAGGATAGAATGTTCTAGATAGGGGAACGGAGGTAATTCTTCATAAATAAGGGGTAATAATCGAATAATTAACAAAAAAATAAAGACAAAATTGAAATAAAAAGGGGGACTACTTTGTAATTAACAAAGTTTGAATTTTTCTCCCTTTAAACTCTATAAATAGGCCTCCATAGGCCTCATTGAATGAGTTCGGTCAATCTTAAATCTTCCTGAAAACATTTCTGCAGTTCTAAGTCTTTACTTTTGAAATTCATCATTTCCAAAACTCAAAAATACCAAAAAAAAAAAAAATAGTAGAAAGGTTCAAAAATCCCACTGTTTCATTAGTTCTCACATCAATTTGAAGGCTGTTTGGTTCTGATTGTCAAGTTTGGTTGAAGTTGCATTCCGTTAGTCAAGTGATTGGTTATTCTGCTGTTTACTGTCGTCTACTGTGATTAAATCTGGTATTGATTGAGGCTGTGGTTGAATTGCTGTTGAATCTCTGTTGCTGATTCCTATTAGTGTAATTGACCTAGAATCTCATCGATCTCCTTCTTTTTTCCAGGTACACTTCTATTATTTGCTGATGTAGTTTCAAGTCGAAGAGATGAAATAAAAAATGTTTATTTGCCATTTCAGTTTACTTTTATTTTTACATTGTGTAGAATTTAGCTAGAAATACTTGTATTCATTAGGATTAGTCTGATATGTAATTGAACTATATAAACTTGGACTGATCTGAACTTTCAGAACATTCAGACGTTATTAGCGTCTAATTCTTATTATATGTCTGAAACATTTGCTACCTTAGGATATTGAAATATATTGTTAAATTTAGACTAATATGGCATGTGAATAAAAAGGAAAAACAAATAGTTGTTAGATCTCAAATGACTGCGAATAATCAGTTTATAATGAGATACGGAAAACTTTTCTAATTTCAATTTATTTTGATAGTTTAGTTTAATTTTGATTGTAGAAATTAGCAAGTAAAATAATAATCTCAGATGTTACAGTAGTACTGATTTTCTATAAGTCAGTGTTAGTTTTTTTTTTTTGATTTTGAAATCACGTATCTTATTAGATCTGTATTTTGTTGATAACCTGAACTCGTAAATAAAGGAACTGTTTATAGTTTGTTTTCAATGGTAAATATCTAATATTAGTTTAAAAGATATCAGTAATTAGGGATTGAATCATTAGCTGATTTATATGAACTGATAGTTATTGAAATTATGACACAAATGAAGTAACTGAAGTTAAGTAATAATTTTGGCCCATCGATTGGGCCTTATGTGACTAATTGTATATAATCCAACCTCATAAGACATTTGGTTATCATTTGGGCCAGTGATTGGGCTCAACTTAATGCTCAAAAATGAGTAACCCGTTTCAGGCCATCGTGGTTTTACTAGGCCCAACAGTGACATTACTTGCTCATACGGGCCTGACCATACCAGTTTTCTTTGATATATAACTGTATTTTTGTTCTTTATTTGGGCCCTCCTCAAGGCCCAAAAGGATGTGATAATTCATAAACAAATTAAAATAGCTACTAAATAATAATTAACTAGGATATTTCATTCATTTTAGAGACAAAAACCAATAGAAAATATAGTATATTTTAGGATGGAATTTAAATAAAAATAGAGATGAGCCTTGCCAAAAGCAAAAAGTAAAATTGCGGGGCCCTCAATAAATGATCAATTTAAAAATATTTAGACTTGGAAGGATCGTTTAGCGAATTTTACGGTCTTTCCCAAAGTTAACAAATACGTAGACGCTTTAGGCACGAAATGATAATAATATTACCTTCCTAAATGCGGGTGCACATTTATGTGACCCAAATCCAAATCTCAACGAAGTCGAAATGTGTTAAAAAACCACGGGCGTACTTGTACGGCGTGGTTCGAGACACATTTTCACGACGTTGCAATTCTGGTAAAAATAAATAATAAATACAACAAAAGCGGGTTATTAATAAAAAAAAATAGAATATATATGGAAACCAGATAAAATCAAATACGACAGTTGGGCGACCGTGCTAGAACTACAGAATTCGGGAGTGCCCAACACCTTCTCCCGGGTTAACAGAATCTTTTATCCGGATTTCCGGTTCGCGGACTGTTAATAGAGTCATATTTCCTCGGTTCGGGATTCAATCGGTGACTTGGGACACCATTAATCTCCCAAGTGGCGACTCTGAAATAAAAAAAATAATAAATCCCGTTCCGACTGTCCTTTGATTGGAAAAACTCCTTTATTACGCCCTTCGCGGGGTGTATTAAAACTTCGGTGTAAAAAGGAGGTGTGACAGCTCTGGCGACTCTGCTGGGGA
>MU734918.1:16336-28776 GCA_026770625.1 Nicotiana glauca
CTAGAAATTTATAAAAGCTACTGTTCTATTGAGATCCTTCTTGGATTTTTAGTTTTCAATTGCTAAAAGTCATTGGTGTTGGTGTGGTTACTTGGTTTTAATCCTTTAAATCATCCTGTTGGTATTAAAATTCTGAAAAACTTCAGAAAGCTGATTTTTCGGTGGGTATAAAAAGAGCTTGGTCTTATTTTTCTGGTTGGTTGATTTTTCGGTTGAATTTTCTGAGGAATCACACTTCTTTATTGTTGAGTGACTGGATCTAGGCTGTTTGTTGTTGGTCTGCTCACTCCTTTCTTTCATTTTGCTTTCCAGGTATTCTCCTATCTACGAGCAACAATGCGAGTGTTGATTGTGTAATTCAAGTAGAAATCTTATGGAATACAAGTTGTGCTTGCCTTGGCTTTTCTCTGATTTCTTACTGTTAATTCCATGTAGTAAATCTGTAATAATAAATGTCTAATGAACTGTTACTGGCAAATCATAAAACTGAGTTTGTTTTTGGAGTTAATCGTGTGGTTTCAACATTAAGTGACATGCTTTAGAAGGTGTATGAGTAAGACTGTTTGTATGAACTTTGGGCCTCAATTATTCAGCTTATTCAGATTTATGCTTAGGTTTCTATCAAAATCAGTAAGGTTTCTAGTTTAATGTTTATCTGAACCCATTAAAAGGTTAGGTGTTTGTCTTGCACATGTATTGATGTTTTTTATAAGCATGTTTGCCCATCAGCCTAAGGTTTGAGATCATGTTTGTTCATTAGGCCTTTTACAAGTTTCTAGCTATCATGTACATAGATTAAACCAAGGTTTGAATGAATTTGAGTATGCATGACTGTTCTTGTGAAGTCGTTTAAAGGAATGATGTCCATAGTTCTAGCATATTTATGCATGGACCACGATGAATTAGTGATGGTTTGATTTAGGAACACTTAGTCAATTATTCCATGTTAAGACAATTGCAAATATGGAAGTTAATTAGGCAACTGGTGTCCCTTAGCTAGTAATCAGAAATAATGGCAAGCTTAATTCCAGTTGACTTTTTAATCTGAATTAATTGTAAATCTGGGCCTAAAGCAAGCCGAAGTAGCAAGGTCAGTCCCAAGGACGAAGGCACAGCCTTGAGCTGTTTGGTTTTCTCAATCTGCAATCGCGACGGGCCCACTTCGAGCCCCAGAGTTCGTAAATGTTTTGGTTTAATGTTGACTTAGAACGTTAAAAACATGACTGCTTTCTGCTTTGTGGAGGTTCGATATGTGTATCACGGAAGGCTCTATTTGCACGCATCTCATCGGACTGGGCCCGTTGTTTGGGTTTGAATTTTCTTTAAAAATAAAATATTACCTTCTTTGGTTTTCAACAAGTCCATCAGGCAATATTTAAGCAATTAAAAATCCTGTAGTCTTCTTTAAACGATCAATGTTTCTTTGAATGAGGTGAGCCGTACTAAATAACATAAATAGTTTACGGCTCTCCAAATTTAGTTCTCTTTTAAAATTATAATTCGAGGTGTGACGTGCTGAACAAAAGTGACAATCGCGTGGCCCTCATTTAATTAATCTTGTATAAATCCTTAGAATTCGGGCATGCCATTTAGTCAAATTTCCATGGCCCTCGCAAATTTCAAAATGTGTAGCTGCTTTAGGCGTGTTATTTAATAATCTACATTCCTAAACTCGGGTGTACATTTATGTGACCCAAATTCAAATCTCAATATTAGATAAAATATGTTATGGGTTGCGGGTGCATTTATGTGACGTGGCCCGAAATATATTTTAAATAGTGTTGCATTCTTTCTTAAAAAATAATTAAATAAAAGCGGTCAAAAGTTAAAATTGCACATAGGTTCAAAAAATGCATTAAAATCAGTTAATATGCCAAATTATAACAGTTGAGCGACCGTGCTAGAACCACGGAACTCGGGAATGCCTAACACCTTCTCCCAAATTAATAGAATTCCTTACCCGAATTTCTAGCTCGCGGACTGTTAAACAGAGTCATTCTTTTCCTCGATTCGGGATTTTGAACTGGTGACTTGGGACACCATAAATCTCCCAAGTGGTGACTCTGAATTACTTAATATAAATAAATCCCGTTTCGATTGTCCTTTAATTGAAAAAACTCTCTTTATTATACCCTCTTCCGGGGTGTAGTGAAAAAGGAGGTGTGACAGCTCTGGCGACTCTGCTGGGGACAAGAAGAACCCAGAACTTCAGTTCAGGGTTCGAGGATTCGAGCTTGGAATAATTATTGTATTTTGCTTTGTTTATTACCTGATTTTATTACATGTTTGGGACTAATGTGCAAAATGCTGCTTTTTACCACTTTGATATTATTTGAACTGTATATAAACTGCTACGAAACCCTTCTCTTTTCATCTTCGGGGATGTGCTCGCTGGTCGATACTCCCTATTCTGTTAGTATCATACCTTGAAATAATAAAGAGGCTCGGACCAGTTACTAAGCCGGATGGCCTTTTGGTTCCCAGTACATAGCCCCCTCCTCGGCTCGAGTTGTCCGCTCGAGTATACAAGTCTAGAAAAAATGCCCAAGTTTTGCACCTAGAATAACTCAGCCTCATGTCGGATCCCCAGTAGGAACACTTATTTGCATCATATGCACTTGACTTAAGGGACTCAACACAGGGGTTGGGTCCGTCTAGGACAGGTGTGCATCCTATGTGCTACATGTTGCATTTCTCAAAGGGTAAAAGGGTCATTTGGCGGACCAATGAAAGTTGAGGGCAAATAAAAAAAATGAAAAAAAAGAGAAAAAACAAGAGAAGAAAAAAAAAGGAAAAAAAGAGAGGTTGAAGTGTGAAGATAAAGCGAGTGGGGCACAATTATATTTTCTGTCACATTTTTGAAAAAAGAGCTTGAAAAATTCAAAAAAGATTTTGCACTTTTTCATCATTTTTCGAAAATCAAAAATCAAAAAAAAAAGAAAGAAGGAAAAAAAGAAAATCCAAAAAGAGTTTACATGTTTCAACATTTTTTTCAAAAAAGAAGACAAAAAATGTGTTTTCTCTAAAATTATTTTTTTGTTTTTATTCTTGCCCGTATACAATTTGCCCGAACTACGCATACCTGATTCTCGTCTTTCGGGACGTGATACGTAGGAAACCCACATAGGGTCCGGTCTTTCTAGAAAATCTTAGGTTCTTGACTTTGTGGGGTCTTAGCCAAATTTTGCACTTCTAGCCACCTTTTGGCCAAATAAGCCATTTTGCAAAAAATAAATCATGTCTTGTATGTGTCCAGTAGGGAGTATTATTGTCTCACGTGGTGTTGGTTTAAAAGTTTTCTCATACAGGTGTGGATCTACTTATCGGAGTTTGAGCATGACATACACCCCGGGACCAGCCATTCAGGAGTTGCTTAAGGAGATTTATTTTTATTTTTAGTTTTAGTTTATTTTTTGAGTATTTTTTTTATGTCGTCTTTTACTTTCTAGTTTCGTAAAGTAATGTCAAGTTTTTTGTTATTATACTTTTTATTTTGTATTTGAAAAGGTGTGGTGTAACTCAAAAATTCAAAAAAAAAGATATTTTGTATTTTTATATTTCCGTTAGAATTTTCTTTAGAAATACTACCCCTAGAAATCAAGAGAAAGAAAAAGAAAAGAAAGTTTGAAGTGGTTTTATTTTAGGAAATTAGTATCTGGAAATTTTTAAAAATAATTTATTTTTATACTTCCTTTAGTATATTAGGACTAAAAATTCAAAAAAAAAATCTCCTTTTAGTACCTCTTTAAAGAGTTTTCTTTAAGGTATTAATTTCAAAAATCCGAAAAAAATTTCTTTTGAGGTTCTTCATTGGGAAACTAATGAAAAATGAAAAAAAATCTTTTTTAGAACTTTAGGACGTTGTACATAGAAGAAAATAAAAACAACACGATTTCCTTCCTAAAAAAAAGTCAAAAATATTTTTCTCTTCTAGAATTTTTCTTTAATAGAGAATTTGTGTCAAAAGGGAAAAAAAAGAAAGAAAAAACACGTCCGTTAAGCTTGAGTTTAGAATAGGTCATAGAATATTAAGTCTAGAAAATCCAAAAAAAAGGACATTTGTTTCTTTTATTTTCATTATTTCGACAGAGTAGTCATTAAGAAAAAAATGAGAAAGTTGGTTTGTTTACTTTATTCCGATCTTCCAGAACTACGCAAAGATCTGATTCATGCGGGGTCATGATACGTAGGCAACCTACATAGGGTTCGATCGAATCATTTTTTTTATTTATAAAAGGAAAAGGAAAAGAAAAAAAAAAGAAGAAAAAGGGAAAGAAGAAGGAAACAAAAAAGAGGTAAAATTGTGGGATGTGAGAAATGAGAGGAAAGGAGAAAGTGATAATTAGAAGGAAAAAGTGGAAGGAAAAATGAGAAAGCAAGTACTAGAAAAACAAAGAAAAAAGAGGTTGAAATAAACAAATTGGGATGATATCAACCGACCTTTGTACCCTCGAAGTCATTTTTGAACCGATAATTGTCACTAGGTACTTTGCAAGTGAAGTGAGATTATCTTATGTTAAATGCCCTAACGCTAACGTGATGGCTTCATTTTGTTATATTCATAGCAGAAGGGTGGTTGGTTTGTGGTTTCCAAAGTTGTAACTCTTCTCGATAACACAAAGTCAAAAGGCAATGACAGACAACAATAGAACTGGGTTGGTTGATACCGGTGCTCGAAAGCAGTTAGTTGAACAGGACAATGGGTTGGTTGAAGAGGTAAAGATGGTAAGACAACATATGGCGAACATGTATCAGGTTTGGATAACTGGGAAGGCACCACCCCCGCCACCACCTAGCTTCCTAGATGCTGCCCTTACCCAAATTCCAGACACAATGCCAGATGATCCTCCATACTCTCCAGATACACCCGCATATCACAGCTTTCCCAACCACCCTAGTAGCTCCATCACTCATCCTCCAATTACCTTTCTCCAAAATTTCCCTCCTGTCATATCCATTATTCCCAAAAATGAATACCCACTCAAAGCGTGTGATGCACAATATTATCCCTCAGAGGTTGCCCACAAGGTTCCCGACTCATACAAACAGGACCCGCGGGACGAGCCTCATATTGAAAATTAAAAGTTCACAAGAAGAGAAGATGGGATACTCAGGAGGCTGAAAGGCATAGCACAATCCTTGAAGAACAAACAAGGAAGGGGAGACCAGGGTAGCATGGCTTACAAAGAACTGTCTGTGTCCCCTGACGTTCGCCTGCCCGCGGGGCTGAAAGTGCCAAAATTTAACTTGAATGATTGATGTGGAGATCTAGTAGCCCACCTGAGGGTCTATTGCAGTGAAATGAGAATTGTTGGAGAGAAAGATGACTTGATGATGACATATTTCAGTGAGAGCCTGACTAGGGTAGCTTTGGACTGGCATACTCGTCAAGATGTTGGTAAGTGGCATACATTGGGCGACCTGGCTCAAGATTTTGTGTGACGCTTTCAATATAAATCAGGCGTTACCCCAGATCATTCATCCCTTTCTAAAATGGAAAAGAAGCTGGAGGAAAGCTTTAGAGAATTTGGGCTCAGATGGAGGAAGCAAACGGCTCAAGTCAGTACCCCGATTAGTGAAGAAGAAATGCTTGAGCTTTTCCTACAAGCCCAGGGGCCCACCTACTTCAGTCATTTGATCCCGGCCTTGGGAAAACCTTTCAATGATGTGTTAAAAATGGGGGAGCTAGTAGAAGAGGGAATCAAGTCAGGCAAAATCATGAGTTGGTCGAAAGACATTCAGAACATCCCAGTAAGCTTGGGTGGAAGAAAGAGAAACAAAAAAGATGATCCGATGGGCTTTCCCGATCAACACTTCCAGCCTCGACATCGTCCCCGTGGATATCCTTGTGCACTAGATGATCCTCCCCAGTGCCACATCTCTCCACATAGCTCCCAAAGTCATACATCACTTTCCCAGTACCCAGCTCCACAAAATGCCTATCTACCCCACGAGCTACCGAAAACCCCCTAGATTAGGTTTTCGGCCCAATCAAGCATTTAAGAATGAGAGTTTGTGGAATAAGAAAACCTATACTCAATTGGGAGAGGTATATGCCAGTATATTCCAAAGTCTAAGGAAATTGGACATGTTGAAGCCGATCCAGATAAAAATGCCAAACCCTCTTCCAAAGAATTTTGATTTTTCTCAAAGGTGCGCATATTGCTTAGATGTCCCAAGGCATGACATAGAGAAGTGTTGGAATCTGAAGAATGTGATTCAGAAGCTTATTGATGCAGGCGATATTGTCGTATAAAATCCAGATGCAGCAGACACCAACCAAAGTCCAACACGTGGTGGATATGATTTATTTTGAAAAGGAATGTGAGGATCCTTCTGGGAGCCTCGGAGGCCCACGCGCTACTAAGCTTTCAGCACTATCAGAGGTTAATCTTAAGAATGAGCCGGCAAAAGGAGCCTAAAAGCAATTTGTTAAGAACAATGTGATGAAGACTTGTGAAGGTCCTAGTATTGATGATGCAAAATTCAGTGGCTAAGATACCGTGCTTGGTAATTGGAAAGACACTCCATTTCTTGGTCAGCCGGAGCGGAGCTTTGGTGGCTTAGTTTGTTCTCATTTCTGTTGTCCGGGTTATTTTTAGGGTTGTAATCCGGATATTATATTGTGACTCAAACCTTTCTATCTTTTTATTTTGTCTATGTTCCTTTAATCATAGTGTCTCATTGAGTGTTATCAAGGTTTGTTCTAGGGTTGTACCCCAGTTTATTTTGCTTGTTTTGTTGTTCGAACCGTTTCACTATTTGTCTAATACAATTTCCTATTTTCTGTTACTTCTAGTCATTTTCTTTTGGTTAGTCCTCTTTTTTTTTACATTTCTTTTCCTGTTGGCTCTAGTGACATGACATGCATGCGTAATTCTCATCCTGGGCTCAAAAGTTAGTTTAGTCCTAAAGCATTGAAACAATTTTGAAGATGACATGGGCACTTGAGGGAAATAGGAACATATTTGGACACTTTGAGATCATTTGAAGCACGAACCATGTGAAACTGGGGAAGATATAACATAAAGAAACCCTATTGAAATGCATCATGTCGCATCAGGTTGAAACTAACGGCAAATTTGCCCAAATTGACAGGGCCTGATCATGGTAATGAGAGTGAGGGTGTTGTCCAATGGTGCTTTATAGTTGACAGATGTAGAAGGCAAATGTGTGGATATGGTTATCAAGTCTAGTACAATCAAAAGACGTTGCAGATGTTTTCCTTGGCTTGTTTAATTGTGTAGTTTGCACTTGGCATGTTTTGGAGATTGGAATGACAAAGGAATTTTGTTTTGTTATCTAAACATTTTATCATTCGTTACCCCCTTTGATCCTTATTCAATTCCTTTCATACCCCTCTTTTGGAATCAGTAGCAAAGATCAGAAACACAAGCGTAAAAGTTAAGTAACGGAAAAAGAGAAAATAAACAGCACGAGAAGAGAGGGAAAAGAATGAGAAAAAGAAAAAAAAGAAAAAGAGAAGTAAAAGAAAAAAAGAATTAAAAAACAACAAAACAACAAAAAGAGAAAAAAAGAGAAAGAGAAAGAGAAATCACAACAACAAAGTAATTTCTATGACATGAACTACGTTCGACCTGATTCCTTTTAAGGATACATAGGCAGCCTCACGGTTCGGTCACATCAAAGTAAAGATCCAAAAGTCCCCAAGAAAAGAAACTGGGGCAGAAGTTGTGGTTGTGCAAGAGATTTGATTCCGAAAGTTGTAATTTTGAACCCATTTGAATTGTTTTTGAGCCTTTTGATACCCTTTCTTTCTAACCCCATCCAAAAGCTCACATTATGGCCCAGATAAAGACTTTCCGATTAGTCTTCGAGAGATGCCAAGGTGAGCAAGTAGAGGTGAATCATATCAGGGGCAACACTCCGGTCCAAACAAGGGAAATGAAAAATGAGAGAGTCTTATTGATGAAATCCCTCACGGGTACCGCAAGGTGATGAAAGATGAGAGAAATCAAAAATGAGAGAGTCTTATTAGTGAAAACATTCACGGGCACCATAAGGCAATGGTGAGTTGAGATAAAGACCAAAATGAGAGAGGCTTGATGGTGAAAACCCTTCGGGCACTACAAGTTAAATAAGGATTGTGAATCATATTGGATAAGCGGAGCATTGAAGCCCAGTTTCACGGTTTAGAGGTATAACAAGAGTTGAACATCAGGCTTGCTTGACGAAATAGGCCACAGGTGCATGTCATGGTCATTAGAGTTGGTATCCACATTTGATAGGTTTTTACTTTGTAGTTTTCTTATTAGGGATCATCTCTTTCCATTGTCCTCTACTATGTTCCTTTTGTCTTGTTTACTTCCTCTTCCTAAGTCTGTTTGGCCAGAACAAGTGAGAAATGGCTTCAAAATTTGCCACCGGCTTTCCGATTGCACAAAACAGGATCTGGTTAACACATCAAAGTGTCATAAGAACAGCAAGCACACTGAGTTGGCAACAATCAACATGCTTTGGGATCCTCGTGAAGTACAAAGGCTTGGTATATATCAATTCATGAACAATGCAACAGATGAAGGGTTAGGATGAACAGATCAAAGGTATTTCATGTGATAAGATAGACAAAAGGGTGGTAAATCAATTTCGAGCAACACCTTCCAAATATAAATCAAAGTTATCATGGCAAATGAGGGAGCCGTAGACCTCAAGGACATGACCAGTGGTTTAAGTCAAGAAAAAATAGCATACACGGTGAGGGGGTGACAAGTCATGCTTTGGGGTTCATGTGAGACACACAGGTTGATAAATGTCAGTTCAGGAGCAATGCAACAGATAGAAGGTACTGGGTTTGAACGGAGAAGAGGTATTTTCTATGTTAAGGGTGACAAAGGAAGTGTTTAGTCAAGGAACAAGCTAGGTCTTCAAATAGAAATCAGTTATCATGACAAGTGAAGGAGAAACAGACCTCAAGGCCAAGGCCAGTGGTTTAAGTCAAGAAAGGACAACATATACACGGAGTGGGGGCAATGGAAGTGTTGTGGTTGGGTAGATGCCAGTTCATGAGCAATGCAACAAGTAGAGGATATTGGGTCTGAATGGAGAAAAGGTATTTCAGTGATACGGATGACAGAGAAAGTGGTTAATCAATAAACAGGCAAGGTCTTCAAGTGGAAATCAGTTATCATGGGAAAGGAAGGAGCAATCGCCCTCAAAGTTAAAGGCCACAAACCAACCACCATATTTTTTAAACTGACAAGATTTTTCTTTGATTAGAAACAGGGGTAGAAAATCTCGTTTGTTTCGGAGAAACCCACCATAAGGAAAGGCAAGCACCAGACAGGTATGACCATAAATTTTCACGACCCTCCTGAAAAATGGGACCTAGTTTAAATTTAAAAACAATCATGAGTAGCATAATTTAGCATAAATATACCTCAAAGAAATATAAGTTGGCTTCAAAGTTTGCATGTTTAAGATAGGTTTCAATTAGGAGTTTTCAGGACCCTCCTGGAAAATGGGACCTAGTTTAATATTCAAAACAATCATGAGTAGCATAATTTAGCATAAATACACCCCAAAGGAATATAAGTTGGCTTCAAAGTTTGCATGTTTAAGATAGGATTCAATTAGGAGTTGTCAGGACCCTCCTGGATAATGGGACCTAGCTTTAAGATTTCTATTAGATAACAAGATGTAGCGTAAATTCTGTTGTAGGGTAGTATAATTCAATCATAAAAGTGTCATTTTTTAGGGTAAGACTTGATTTTGATTTTCAGGACTTTCCTGGATAATAGGATGTAGTTTAAGACCCTCTTAGATAACAGGATTTAGCATAAGCAATACCTTCAGAAGATATAGTTTAGATCTATAGTTGTCGTCTAATTAAGAGTTGTCAGGACCTCTCCAGATAATAGGATTTAGCTTTCGAATTCTTGATAACAGTTGGTAGAATAATTCAGTTTAACACTCACCTATGTGCCCAGCTACCAAACTGGGGCAGAAAATGCCCTTTGTTTTGTCTATTTTTTGTTGGAATCACATACCCGCTTGGAGAACAGGGAGAAAAAGTTCAAGTCAGCAGTCAGGAGCCCGCCTGGAGAGCAGGGAATACATTTCAAATCAGCAGTCAGGAACCCGCCTGGAGAGTAGGGAATACATTTCAAGTCAGCAGTTAGGAGCCCGCCTGGAGAATAAGGAAATATATTTCAACTCAGCAGTCAGGAGCCCGTCCGGAGAGCAGGGAATACATTTCAAGTCAGCAGTCAGGAGCCCACCTGGAGAACAAGGGAGTACAATTCAAGTTTTAGCTTTTAAGTTCTTATTGATATTTGGTAATGTGATTCGGTTAACACTCATATATGAGCCCAGCTACCAAACTGGGGCAGTAAATTTTCTTTGTTTTTGTCTATTTTGTTGAAATCAGGAGCCCGCCTAGAGAGCAAGGAATATATTTCAAGTCAGCAGTCAGGAGCCCGCCTGGAGAGCAGGGAATACATTTCAAGTCAGCAGTCAGGAGCCCGCCTGGAGAGCATGGGAATATAATTCAAGTTCAGCAGTCAGGAGCCCGCCTGGAGAGCAAGGGAATAGAATTCAAGTTCAACAATCAAGCGTCCACCTGGAGAAGGGAAAACATCTCAGATTATAATTCAAGTCGAAAACAAAGGAATTTCACTGGGAGAATACAAGTCAGCATGGCAATAAGAGCTGCAGGATCAAGTTTGAAGATATAGATAGGTTTTTGTAATTTATATATCATAGTTTAGTCTAGCTTCTTTTTATTTTGTCATGGTGTAATAAGGGTTTCAGTAAGCAGTAGCAGCAGCACCAGCAACAGTGAAATCACAGCTTCATGGTAGTCCCAGCTACCAAACATTCCTGAACTACACTGACCTGATTCCTTTTAGCCAAGGATATGTAGGAAACCTCGGAAGCAGGGTGCGGTCAAATCTTTCAAAAATGCTTCCCATGGAGTATTCAGACGGGCAAAAATCGCTCGTATCCGCTCACTTCATCTTTGCACAAAAATTCTTTGTGTTTCCAAGCAAAGAGGGGCAGTTATGAGCACGTGATTTTTGCCCTATATGAATTACTCCCATAAATTCAAAAACAAAATAAATTCTTTCATTGTTTGCATATTTGTGTATTTTGGTGGCATTTTCTGTCAATTGTTTGTATTTTTCTGTGCACGTTTATTTTATTTAATTAAATAAAAAAATACAAAAAAATATGTGCATTTGCATTTAGGATTTAATTTAAAATTTTAGTATTAATTAATTAAGTTGTTTTATAAAAGGAAAAATCACAAAAATAGTTCAATGTGCTTTTAATTCTAACTTTTACTTTGAGTAGTTTTTCTTTTAATCTGTTTTAAGTAATTATGTTAATTATAATTTAGGTTTTATTAAAGTTTTGTTTAGGTTAATTAGGATCTAATAATTAATTTAGGTTTTGTTTAATTTGGAAAAAAAAAAGAAGAGAGAAAGAAGAAGAAAAGGATGTGAATTGGAAAAAGAAGGGATTGAAAATTGATTTTGGGCCAGTCTTTATATAGAACGCCCAGCCCAAATGTTACAACCCATATTCACGTATGTTAGCTCATGCCATAAGGTAGTTGACATAAATCCATGAAAGGATTATCTTTAAGATGATAAGAAGTTAATCCTATTGGTCTTAAATGATACAAAAGTGTATAAGGGTGGTTAACAAGTATTAGAAGTCAAAAGAATCAAGGATATTGTCAGCCATATTTTTGGGTAAACCTAGAAGTACTTAATACACTCAAGAGGTAGTTTTTTAAGGTATTTGAATCATATAGTATCCGTATCATAAGTCTTGAAGCCAAACGAGTTATGAAACAAAAGTCGACAAAAGTTGTCGCAACTTAGGTTCATAGTTTTACTTAAACTTTAGGTCAAATGTTATTAAGCTTTTCTCCCAATATACTTGGAATTACGGGGTGATCTACCCACCAAATTGAATATCTATGAGTCTAGTTTCTAACGCAACTAACCTTTTATCAATACGACATTGGAATAGAGAGATATAGACATTTTTGCGAGACTGCACAAGCTGCTAGGTGACAAGTNGGGGTAAACCCTAGAGTTTGAAGAACCAAGATAAAGGCTGAGTTATCCAACAGATAAAGTGTGTTTACTGCTATCTTTCATACATTTATTCTGCTGTGAATTCATGGTAATTCGTTCTATACATGTAAGAACTCACGGGACGGTGATCGGAAGCCGTGAGTTCGAGTTATTCACTTGTAGCGGACTGTTTTGTGGATTGTTTTGTGTTGCTGTTGGGCAGCGTGTTTTACTACTATTTTGTGGAGTTTTGGAGGAGGAAGGGTGTGGAGAAACACCATATAGATGTAGGGCTGTGGGCTGGTAGTTCTTCATAATATTTTCGGGTCGTTTGATACGACTACGGTGGCCGTCGTATGTATGAAGTGATTAGGTTGTGCGTGGACTGTTTTG
>MU734918.1:35727-46023 GCA_026770625.1 Nicotiana glauca
TTCCCCCCCCCCCCCCTCCATCGTCTCTCTCACATTACCCTACTTCAGAGAACACCCTCCAAAACCCTAACCGCCACCCGTTCCCATCGCTTAGAAACCCGGCGGCGCCAACCCTTTTCCTTGCCAGATGAGCTCCCCTCCATATCCACATACCAAATCCCCAAACAATTCTTCTCAAACCTCCCTTCTTCGGCTCGAATCTCAGATCTAAAGGTCATTACCAAAACCCTAATTCGCCCAAACCTGCCCAAAATTTCCCCAGGCCATATCCTCATTCCCCTCACCTCTCTCGTTCCATTAATTTTCTCAAAGGCTGGGTAGATGGGAGCCATTTCAAATCGAAGTCTAAAAAGAGAAGAAAAGGAAGAGAAGACTAAGGTTCAAATGGGTGATACCAGCGTGAATCATTTGCTCTCAGTGAGAGCAAGGGGTTCATTTGGGCTTGGTCCATTGTCCCAAACCCTCCTCGACCATGTCCGGAGTCCAGCTAGCCCATACGAGCTCAGGTTCAGGTTTTCCCTTCGATTATGTTTCTGGTATGGTTTCGTCGTTTGATCCTTTTTTTCTTCTTCTCTTTTGTTTTCTCTTTAGTATTATTTCAAGTCATTTTGTCATTCATCTATTTTTTCTTCATCTTAAATGTCGTCCCCATTTTAGCAGAAAATCAGTTTCATAGGATGGCTTGTTAGCTTGGTTTAATTCATGATTCATTGGATTTGTTTTTGCTGTTTTTCCTGATTTTTGTCTAAATTTAGTTTTCATTTTTAATTTGATAGTTAATCTCGGTGCTTAATCAGTGAAGTTAGTCAATGTTGTCCACCATGTGCATTGATTTTTATTCCAACTATTTTTTTCTGATTTTATGTTGTGTGAAAATGATCTAGCTATAATTCAAGGTTTAGGTGTACTCGTTAGGAGTCCTTCGAGCATGTTTTACTAGTTTTCTGGCATTTTGAAAATCCCATCTATGTTTCTTGTGTTAAACTAGTTTCTCATGATTTAAAGTGATTCATAGTTGTTAGGTGCATTCCCAGTCTTGCATTTTATTTGTTTTTTATCCATTTGAAGGTATTAGCTAGTTTGTTCTCTGTTTGTTTATGATTGTAGGCATTCAGTATTTTAAAGGGGTAATTGAATGGTTAGAAACTTATGGGGGTAGTTTGGGGATTATCTAACCTAGGGAATATCTTACTAATCGATTGGGAAGCTTCCCAAATGGATAGCTGCTCAAAATTATTAGAAAAATAGGCTGAAAGATGAAAAATATCTTAAAGAAATGGACAGTTGTCCAGAATTCAGTTTTAAAATATGCCTTGTGGGGGTATTTTGGGAAATCTGATTGCGTTGCCTTGGAAGGCACACCACCGACCCCCCTCCTATAAATGAAACTTTCCCTTCACTTAATAGGCAGCCTGAAACATTCTAAAAAGAATTTGAGAGTAAAAATAGCTAAGAAATTCAGGGAGGACCACTGTTTCCATTAAATATTTTCCTGGATTTTGAGTTTCTGATTTTTGAAAAATGGTATTTGATCATGGGTTGAAATGAGTGGAGTTTTGAGTATGTTTTAAAGCTTCTTTGGAGGTCTTGTTGGAAAATACTATTTNCTAGAAATTCATAAAAACTATTGTTCTATTGAGATCCTTCTTGGATTTTTAGTTTTCAATTGCTGAAAGTCATTGGTGTTGGTGTGGTTACTTGGTTTTAATCCTTTAAATCATCCTGTTGGTTTTAAAATTCTAAAAAACTTCTGAAAGCTGAGAATCTGATGATAAAATGAGTTAATCTTGGGTATAAAAAGAGCTTGGTCTTATTTTGCTAGTTGGTTGATTGTTTGGTTAAATTTTCTGAGGAATCTCACTGCTTCATTGTTGAGTGACTGGATCTGGGCTGTTTGATGTTGCTTACTGTTGGTCTGCTCACTCCTTTCTTTTATTTTGCTTTCCAGGTATTCTCCTATCTACGAGCAACAGTGTGAGTGCTGATTGTGTAATTCAAGTAGAAATCTTGTGGAATACAAGCTGTGCTTTCCTTGGCTTTTCTCTGATTTCTTAGTGTTAATTCCATGTGGTAGATCTATAATAATAAATGTCAAATGAACTGTCACTGGCATATCATAACACTGAGTTTGTGTTTGGAGTCAATCATTTGGTTTCAACATTAAATGACATGCTTTAGAAGGTGTATGAGCAAGACTGTTTGTACGAACTTTGGGCCTCAATTATTCAGCTTATTTCGATCTATGTTCTAGATCATAGATTTATACTTAGGTTTCTGTCAAAATCAGTAAGGTTTTTAGTTTAATGTTTATCTGAACCTATTAAAAGGTTAGGTGTTTGGCTTGCACATGTATTGATGTTGTTTATAAGCATGTTTGTCCATTAGCCTAAGGTTTGAGATCATATTTGTTCATTAGGCCTTTTACAAGTTTCCAGTTATCATGTACACAGATTAAACCAAGGTTTGAATGAATTTGAGTGTGCATGATTGTTCGTGTGAAGTCGTTTAAAGGAATGATGTCCATAGTTCCAGCATATTTACGCATGGGCCACAATGAATTAGTGATGGTTTGATTTAGGAACACTTAGTCAATTATTCCATATTAAGACAATTGCAAATATGGAAGTTAATTAGGCAATTGGTGCCCCTTAGCTAGTAATCAGAAATAATGGCAAGCTTAATTCCAGTTGGATTTTTAATCAGAATTAATTGTAAATTTGGGCCTAAATCCAACCCAAGTAGCAAGGTTAGTCCCAAAGACGAAGGCACAGCCTTGAGCTATTTGGTTTTGTCAATCTTCAATCGTGATGGGCCCACTTCGAGCCCCAGAGTTTGCAAATGTTTTTGTTTAATGTTGACTTAGCACATTAAAAACATGACTGCTTTCAGCTTTGTGGAGGTTCGATATGTGTATCACGGAAGGATCTATTTGCATACATCTCATCGGACTGGGCCCGTTGTTTGGCTTTGAATTTTTTTTAAAAATAAAATAGTACCTTCTTTGGCTTTCAACAAGTCCATCAAGCAACATTTAAGCAATTAGAAATCCTGTAGTCTTCTTTAAACGATCAATGTTTCTTTGAATGAGGTGAGTCGTACTAAATAACATAAATAGTTTACGGCTCTCCAAATGTAGTTCTCTTTTAAAATTATAATTCGAGGTGTGTCGTGCTGAACAAAAGTGATAATTGTGTGGCCTTCATTTAATTAATCTTGTATAAATCTTAGAATTCGGGCGTGCCATTTAGTCAAATTTCCATGGCCCTCGCAAAGTTCAAAACGCGTAGCTGCTTTAGGCGTGTTATTTAATAATCTACTTTCCTAAACTTGGGTGCACATTTATGTGACCCAAATACAAATCTCAACATTAGATAAAATATGTTATGGGCTACGGGTGCATTTATGTGATGTGGCCCAAAATATATTTTAAATAGCGTTGCAATCTTTCTTAAAAAATAACTAATTAAAAGCGGTCAAAAGTTAAAATTGCACATAGGTTCAAAAAATGCATTAAAATCAGATAATAGGCCAAATTATAACAGTTGAGCGACCGTGCTAGAACCACGGAACTCAGGAATGCCTAACACCTTCTCCCGGGTTAACAGAATTCCTTACCCAGATTTCTTGTTCGCGGACTGTTAAACAGAGTCATTCTTTTCCTCGATTCGGGATTTTGTACCGATGACTTGGGACACCATAAATCTCCCAAATGGCAACTCTGAATTTCTTAATATAAATAAATCTCGTTTCGATTATCCTTTAATTGGAAAAACTCCCTTCATTATACCCTCTTCCGAGGGTGTAGTGAAAAAGGAGGTGTGACAGGATCCAGCCTCAACATTTGTCCATTGATAACACTCAGGACATTGGGAAAGGGACCGTATGAGATCAAGCATGGGGCCATTAATGTAAAAGCTTTTGACGGTTCCCAAAGGTCCACCATTGCGGAAATTAGTCTGTATTTGCAAATGGTGCCTACTTGGTTCGATATTGATTTTGAAGTGATAGATGTGACGGCGTCTTACAATCTACTATTTGGACGACCTTGGATTCATGCCGCTGGGGCTGTAGCGTTAACACTACATCAGGCAGTGAAGTTTGAGTGGAATCGCCAAGAGGTCATCATTCACAGCGACGGTAGCAATCCCATATATAGTCGCCAGACCAACCCAAGAATCGGAGGCAGAAGAAAGATAGGCGGGGATACTTATCACCACATCGAATGAGTCAACACCGTTGACAAGGACAAATAGTAGGACAACAAAATTGAAAGCATATTGAACTAGAGCAGATACGAACCTAGCAAGGGGCTTGGCAAGAACCTCCAAGGAATCGCTAAGCCTAACAAACTAAAGAAACATGGCACCACCTTCGGTCTGGGATATGAGTATACCTAGAAAGAATTCAAGGACTGGTCTCCACCATGGCGCGGTCCTTACTATCCATCGGAGCAGCCAATACCACGCTTGGAATAGACTTTCCAACCGGCCGAAGTTATTTATGGGTCAAAAGAAGAGGAAGCACTGGCAGCAATGAGGAATTTGTTCCTGGAAGACGATAATATTGATTGTTGTGTCATTTTCGAAGAGGGGGGGAGGAAAGCCCTTCCATACAAGCTGTAAGTAGAGGAGTATGCCTCAATAACTGGACCATCAGAACCACCAGAGCCCGGCGAGCCTTGGGTAGTAAGGCTGAACAAGAATCATGCATTATCTTTTATTTTTACCAGTTAACTTTTTGTTTCACATTTTAATTTTCTGCAATAAGATCTTCAATGTTCAAAACAGTTATGGAATTTATCAAAGTATTTCGATTTTCCTTATAAATCAACACTCTTTTTATTTTCTCTCATTACTTTACTTATACAGCATTACTATTGCTTATCTTGATGAACCAATGACTGTGACATGCAATGAGACAACACAACAAACAAATATAGATTCAGAGGAAAATGACATACCAGAAGAGATTGTTGAGGAAGTTAAGAATTTTGAAAATAGACCAAAGTCAAACTAGACGAGACCGAAAATGTTAACCTGGGGGATGAAGAGAATGTCAAATAAAAACGAATCAGCGTTCACCTATCGTCATCATAAAAAAGGGAATACACAAAATTTCTAAGAGAATATGAGGACATATTCGCTTGGTCTACCAACTGATCCGACATGTCCACCGGTAAAGCAAAAGCTCAGAAAGTCCAAACCTGATATGAGTTTGAAAATCAAGGAAGAAGTCACCAAGGAGGTCAAAGCCAAAGTTCTCAGGGTAGTAGAATACCCGACATGGTTATCTAACATTGTGCTAGTGCCAAAGAAGGACGTGAAGGTTAGAGTCTGTGTCGACTACCGGGATCTCAACCGGGCCAGTCTGAAACACAACTTCCCTTTACCAAACATACACATCCTGATCGACAATTGTGCCAAGCATAAATTACAATCATTTGTGGATTGTTTCGCTAGTTATCATCAGATTTGGATGGATGAAAAAGGTGTTGAGAAAATGGCTTTCATTACGCCGTGGGGAATGTACTGCTACAAGATGATGTCGTTTGGGTTAAAGAATGCGGGAGCCACCTACATGAGGAACATGACTACTATTTTTCATGATATGACACACAAGGAGATCAAGGTGTACGTAGATGATGTTATCATCAAGTCCAAGAAGGTCACTGATCACATGGAAGATTTGAGAAAGCTTTTCAATAGACTACAGAGGTGTAACCTGAAACTGAATCCCGCAAAATGTGCATTTGGGGTTCCTACCAGAAAATTGCTTGGGTTTATTATGAGTCATTGGGGAATAGAACTGGATCCACCGAATGTCAAAGCTATTCAAGAATTGCCACCGCCAAAGAACAAAAAGGACGTGATGCATTTCTTAGGGAGACTCAACCACATCAGCTGGTTCATAGCACAATCTACGGTCATCTATGAGCCGGTCTTCAAGATGTTGAAGAAGGATGCCGCCACCAAGTGGACTGATGAATGCCAGAAAGCTTTCAACAGGATCAAGGAATACCTGTCAACACCACCAGTCTTAGTCCCGCCTGATCTAGGTAGACCTTTGCTGCTCTAAATCGTAGTATTAGATGGTGCCTTCGGTTGCGTCCTGGGGCAGCATTATGAAACGGGAAGGAAAGAGCAGGCCATTTACTATCTCAGCAAAAAGTTCACTCCATACGAAGCCCGGTATTCTCCGTTAGAGTGTACCTGTTGTGCTCTGACTTGGGTGGCCCAGAAGTCGAGGCACTACTTCTGTGTCTATACTACATATCTCATATCAAGGATGGACCCTTTGAAGTACATCTTTCAGATGCCCATGCCCACTGTCAAGCTCGCCAAGTGGTAAATCTTGTTGAGTGAACTAACATTGTCTATGTAACTCAGAAGGCAATCAAGGGACAGGAACTAGCAGATCACCTTGCTAAAAATCCCATAGATGGAGAATACGAACCCCTAAAAACGTATTTTCCTGACGAGGAAGTATCATTCGTAGGAGAAGACATTGTAGAATCCTATGATGGCTGGAGAATGTTTTTCGATGGAGCAGCAAATTTCAAAGGAGTTGGCATAGGAGCAGTCCTAGTGTTAGAAACTGGTCAACATTATCCAGTGTCAACTAAGCTCAGATTCCCGTGCACCAACAACATGGCCAAATACGAAGCCTGCATCTTAGGGCTCAAGATAGCCATTGACATGAACATACAAGAGTTTCTAGTAATCGGGGATTCAGACCGACTCATACATCAGGTCTGAGAAGAATGGGCAACCAAGAACTATAAGATACTCCTATATCTGCATCACGTACAGGAACTGAGAAAGAGGTTCGCAAAGACAAAATTCCGGCATGTTCCCAGAATCCAGAATGAATTTGCCGATGCATTGGCTACCCTGTCATCCATGATACAACATCCAGACAAAAACTTCATTGATCCCATTCCAATAAAGATCCACGAATAGCCAGCTTATTGTGCCGATGTTGAAGAAGAAGCAGACGAAAAGCCTTGGTTTCATTATATCAAGGAATATTTAGCAAAGGGAGAATACCCAAAGCTTGCAGGTCCTATTCAAAAGCACACCCTTCGGAGGTTATCCAACAACTTCTTTCATAGTGGAGGAATCCTATATAGGAGGACTTCTGATTTGGGATTATTAAGGTGTGTCGACACAAAGGAAGCATCTAAAATGCTAGAAGAAATCCATGTTGGGACCTGCGGTCCACATATGAACAGTTTTGTCTTAGCCAAGAAGATACTCCGGGCTTATTACTTTTGGATGGCTATGGAAACAGACTGCATCCAGTATGCCCGGAAATGCCACCACTATCATATACATGTAGATATGATAAAGGTACCTCCAAACAAGCTTAATGTAACCAGCTCACCTTGGCCGTTCGCCGCTTGGGGAATGGATGTTATTGGACCGATCGAGCTGGCCGCTTCCAACGGGCACAGGTTCATCCTAGTAGCAATCGACTATTTCACCAAATGGGTCGAAGCAGCATCTTACAGAGCAGTAACTAAGAAAGTTGTGGCAGAATTTGTCCGCACCCGCATTGTTTGTCGGTTCGGGATTCCAGAGTCAATCATTACTGATAATGGCTCCAACCTCAACAATGACTTGATGAAAGCCATGTGTTAAACTTTCAAGATCATACCCAAGAATTATACAGCCTACAAGCCTCAAATGAATGGAGCCGTAGAGGCCACCAACAAGAATATCAAAAAAAAAGTACTAAGGAAAATGATAGAGAAGCATAAGCAGTGGCATGAGAAGCTACCTTTTGCTTTATTGGGGTATTATACCACAGTCTGCACATCAACCGGAGAAACCCCCTATATGCTGGTTTATGGTACAGAGGCAGCCATTCCTGCTGAAATGGAAATTCCTTCCCTAAGGATTATACATGAAGCCGAGCTTGACGATGCAGAATGGGTGAGAAGTCGTTATGAGCAATTGGCCCTTATCGACGGAAAGAGAATGAATGCAGTTTGCCATCGTCAACTTTATCAGAACAAAATGTCCAGAGCCTTCAATAAAAGAGTCAAGCCGAGATAGTTCACACCGAGGCAGTTGGTGCTAAAGAAAATTTTTCCACATCAAGATGAAGCCAAAGGGAAATTCTCTCCCAACTGGCAGGGTCCATACATGGTTCTCCGGGTTTTGACAGGAGGAGCCCTTATACTTGCAAAAATGGACGGAGAAGTTTGGCCAAAACCAATCAATTCAGATGCAGTCAAGTGCTACTATGTGTAATCTTATGCTTTCCTATATGATGTAAATTGAACTACATCTGACCCGATTCCTGTTTAAGAGGGGATACGAAGGCAGCCTTATGGGTTCTGTCAGAATTCAATAAAAAATTTATTTCCCCTGCAATTGAAAACTGGGCAGAATTTTAAGGAGGACCCTCAAAATTTTGAAGTAATTTCAGCCAGTCATCACAAGCACCCGTCAGAAGCGTCAACCCATTAAGTTAGGGCAGAATTTTGAGGAGGACCCTCAAAATTTTGTAACAAGAGAAGTTGTAATGTCTTGAGCCACATCACAGTCGTCGGCTCATCTAAAATCTATTTCTTAAATATATAGTTATGTCATTTTTTTACATATTTATGCATGTTTATTATCGAAATCGCTTTGTTCAGCGACGCTACCCCCCAATGATACATACCGTATCACCAGATCAAAGCCGAACAGGCCAAGCAAGGCCAGCAGGGAGACGAACTAACCTCCCCTCTACAAAAACTCACGATTTTTCTTTAGATGCAGATACTTGGATTGCAAAAGCATTTGACATACTATGCGCTCATGAGACAAACATTACTCACGGATACAACTCTCGGGATTGTTGCACTTACCGGTATTTGCTATCCACGCACGCCGGTGACATTCCTTATATCACAATGTCCCTAGAAATAACAATATCGCAACTTGCTATCAGCTAAGTAACTCTATTGCCATTTGCCAATTTGCATAAGGCTACCATTCTGCCTTCTGAGACTAAACACTGTCTCAATCGGCATTTTCGGCATTGCATAAGGCTATCATTCTACCTTCCGAGACTAAACACTGTCTCCATCTGCATTTTCTACATTACATAAGGCTACCATTCTGCCTTCCGATACTAAACACTATCTCCATCTACATTTTTTGCATTGCAAAAGGCTAACATTCTGCATTCCGAGACCAAACAGTGTCTCCATCTGCATTTTCTGCATTGCATAAGACTACCATTCTGCCTTCCGATACTAAACACTGTCTCCATTTACATTCTCTGCATTGCATAAGTCTACCATTCTGCCTTACGAGACCAAACACTGTCTCTATCTGCACCTGCATGCCTGAAAGATCGCCACTTTACTTATGCTTGCATGGCTAAAAGATCGCCACCTTATTTACAATTGCATGGCTGAAAGATCGCCACCTTATTTACATCTGCATGGCTAAAAGATCGCCACCTTATTTACATCTGCATGGCTGAAAGATCGCCACCTTATTTACATCTGCATGGCTGAAAGATCGCCACTTTATTTATGATTGCATGGCTGAAAGATCGCTACTTTATTTACGTTTGCATGGCTGAAAGATCGCCACTTTATTTACGCTTGCATGGCTGAGATATTGGCACCTTTTGCATCTCATGGGCTGAAAGATCGCCAAATACTGCATTCCATTGTCACGCCCCAACCTCGGGAGGCGCGACCGGCGCTCAATCAAGTGAACCCAGCTGAGCAAGCCTTACCGAACACTTTCTACTCCAACTCAATATGAATGCGGAACTCATGCCTTTGGTTAATTTGAACGATATTACACAGTGTATACCACATTACTGGTTCATTTCATATCATAAAAATTTGCCGTTCATGAGCTAGCTTCATGGATTTTACTAGAGTTACGGCTTAAGGAGATCACAAGTTTTAGGATTACAACATATACATATAGGGGACTCCCCAAAACCCGTACATAACCCACACTAGTTTCTTTGGAGCCTCTAAGGATACAACAGGTAAGCATGACTATGCCGGCAACAAGGTCCCGGCTATACCTCAAAAGTGGAAAGTTGTAATAACAAAAGATACACCATGCAGCCCCATGGAAGAATAAGGGGCTCACCGAGACTTCGAGTAGATGAATGCTTCGCTACACACGGTCGGCACTGTCCGCTATGGGGCCACCTACAATCATAACACGAATGTAGTGCCCCCGGCAAAAGGGGCGTCAATACATTTGAATTGTACTGGTATGTATAACTAACCACCATTTTACTAGAAAGAACTATCAAATAGATACAAGCAAT
>MU734929.1:0-55107 GCA_026770625.1 Nicotiana glauca
AAGGGAATATAATTCAAGTTTTGGTAATCAGGCACCCACCTAAAGAACAATGGAATACATTTTAAATTTCAGCAATCAGGCGCCCACCTGGAGAATAAGGGAATACATTTCATGTTCAGCAATTAGGCACCCACCTGGAAAACAAGGGAATATCATTCAAGTTCCGCACTCAGGTGTCCACCTGGAGAACAAGTGAATATAATTCAAGTTTAGGTAATCAGGCGCCCACCTGGATAACAAGTGAAAACATTTCAAGTTTTGAAACCAGGTGCCCACCTGGATAACAATGGAATACATTTCAAGTTTTTTAATCAGGCGCCCACCTGGATAACAAGGGAATACATTTCAAGTTTCAGCAATCAGGCGCCCACCTGGAGAACAAGGGAATACATTTCAAGTTTCAGCAATCAGGCGCCCACCTGGCGAACAAGGGAATACATTTTAAGTTTCAGCAATCAGTCGCCCATCTGGAGAACATGGGAACATAATTCAACTGTGGTAATCAGGTACCCACCTAGAGAATAAGATAATACATTTCAAGTTTAGCAATCAGGCACCCATCTGAAGAAAAAGGGAATATAATTCAAGTTCAGCAATCAGGCGCCCACCTGGAGAACATGGGAATATTATTCAAGTGTTGGTAATCAGGTACCCACCTGGAGAATAAGGGAATACATTTCAAGTTTAGCAATCAGGCGTCCATCTGGAGAACAAGGGAATATAATTCAAGTTCAGCAATCAGGCGCCCACCTGGAGAACAAGGGAATATAATTCAAGTTTTTGTAATCAGGCACCCACCTGGAGAATAAGGGAATACATTTCAAGTTTCTTCAATTAGGCGCCCACCTGGAGAACGAGGGAATACTTTCAAGTTTAGTAATCAGGCGCCCACCTGGAGAACAAGGGAATATAATTCAAGATTTAGCAATGAGGTGCCCATCTGGATAACAAGGGAATATAATTCATGTTTTGGTAATCAGGCGCCCACTTGGATAACAAAGGAATATATTTCAANAGCCCACTTGGAGAACAAGGGAATATAATTCAAGTTTTGTTAATGAGGCACCCACCTAGAGAACAAGGGTATACATTTCAAGTTCAGCAGTCGAGCGCCCACCGGTAGAACAGAGGAATACATTTCAAGTTCAAGACATAAATTAGTAATACGGAGGGTCACAACAAAATACCCCCTGCATAAATCCCATTTCAAAAATATGAAGGAAGACTACAAGAGCAAGACGGAGATTGATAATATCTTGTAATCCTTAGTTTAGTCTAGCTTATGTTTTGTTTTTAGCAATGGTGTAATAAGGAGGTTAGAAAGCAGTAGTAACTGCATGCAGCAGCAATAGCAAAAAAATTACGGTCCCATGGTAGTCCCAGCTACCAAAACTTCCCGAACTACATTAACCTGATTCCTTTTTAGCCAGGGATAGGTAGGAAACCTTTGAAGCAAAGGTTCAGTTAAATCTTTCAAAAAAAATGCTTCACACGGAGTATTACAACGGGCAAAAATCGCTCGAATCCGCTCACTTTATCCTTGCACGAAAGCCCTTCGTGTTTTCGAACAAAGAGGGGCAGATGTGAGCACGTGATTTTTGCTTCCCGAAAACTACTCCAAAAGAAATCGAAAAATAAAACAAATTGTGCTTGGGTACAATTTTGAGAATTTTGCGTGACATTTTGGATAATTATTTTGTATACGAATGTTTATCTTGTTTAATTAATGGACAAATACAAAAAAATATACGTTGCATGCATATTTATGATTTAATTGTGCATTTTGGAATTAATTAAACCATGTTTTTATTTAAGTTAAGCAATCAGGCGCCCACCTGGATAACATGGGAATATAATTCAAATTCAGCAATCAGGCGCCCACCTGGATAACAAGGGAATATAATTCAAGTTTTGTTAATCAGGCGCCCACCTGGATAACAAGGGAATACATTTAAAGTTTCTTCAATTAGGCGCCCACCTGGAGAACGAGGGAATACAATTCAAGTTCAGCAATCAGGCGCCCACTTGGAGAACAAGGGAATATAATTCAAGTTTTGGTAATCAGGCACCCCCCTAAAGAACAATGGAATACATTTCAAATTTCAGCAATCAGGCGCCCACTTGGAGAATAAGGGAATACATTTCATGTTCAGCAATTAGGCGTCCACCTGGAAAACAAGGGAATATCATTCAAGTTCAGCACTCAGGTGTCCACCTGGAGAACAAGTGAATATAATTCATGTATAGGTAATCAAGAGCCCACCTGGATAACAAGTGAATACATTTCAAGTTTTGAAACCAGGCGCCCACCTGGATACACAAGGGAATACATTTCAAGTTTTTTAATCAGGCGCCCACCTGGAGAACAAGGGAATACATTTCAAGTTTCAGTAATCAGGCGCCCACCTGGAGAACAAGGGAATACATTTCAAGTTTCAGTAATCAGGCGCCCACCTGGAGAACAAGGGAATACATTTCAAGTTTCAGCAATCAGGCGCCCATCTGGAGAACATGGGAATATAATTCAAGTGTTGGTAATCAGGTACCCACCTAGAGAATAAGAGAATACATTTCAAGTTTAGCAATCAGGCACCCATCTGGAGAACAAGGGAATATAATTCAAGTTCAGCAATCAAGCGCCCACCTGGAGAACATGGGAATATAAGTCAAGTGTTGGTAATCAGGTACCCACCCGGAGAATAAGAGAATACATTTCAAGTTTAGCAATCAGGCGCCCTTCTGGAGAACAAGGGAATATAATTCGAGTTCAGCAATCAGGCGCCTACATGGAGAACAAGGGAATATAATTCAAGTTTTGGTAATCAGGCACCCACCTGGAGAACAAGGGAATACATTTCAAATTCAGCAATCAGGCGCCTACCTGGAGAACAAGGGAATACATTTCAGGTTTCACCAATCAGGCGCCCACCTGGAAAACAAGGAAATATATTTCAAGTTCAACAATCAGGCGCCCACCTTGAGAACAAGGGAATATAATTCAAGTTTAGCAATCATGTGCCCACCTTGAGAACAAGGGCATATAATTCAAGTTCAGCAATCAGGCGCCCACTTGGATAACAAGGGAATATAATTCAAGTTAAGCAATCAGGCGCCCACCTGGATAACAAGGGAATATAATTCAAGTTTTGGTAATCAGGCGCCTACCTGGATAACAAGGGAATAAATTTCAAGTTTCTTCAATTAGGCGCCCACCTGGAGAACGAGGGAATACATTTCAAGTTCAGCAATCAGGTGCCCACCTGGAGAACAAGGGAATATAATTCAAGATTCAGCAATGAGGTGCCCATCTGGATAATACGGGATTATAATTCATGTTTTGGTAATCAGGCGCCCACCTGGATAACAAAGGAATACATTTCAAGTTTTGAAACCAGGCACCCACCTGGATAACAAGGGAATACATTTCATGTTTTGAAATCAGGCGCCCACCTGGAGAACAAGGGAAAACATTTCAAGCAATCAGGCGCTCACTTGGAGAATAAGAGAATACATTTCAAGTTTCAGCAATCAGGCGCCCACCTGGTGAACAAGGGAATACATTTCAAGTTCAGCAATCAGGCGCCCACCTAGAGAACAAGGGAATATAATTGATTTTCAGCAATCAGGCGCCCACCTGGAGAACAAGGGAATATAATTCAAGTTTTGTTAATCAGGCACCCACCTGGAGAACAAGGGTATACATTTCAAGTTCAGTAGTCAAGCGCCCATCTGGAGAACAAGGGATTATAATTCAAGTTCAGCAATTAGGCGCCCACCGGGAGAACTTGGGAATATAATTCAGGTTTTGGTAATCAGGCGCCCACCTGGATAACAAGGGAATACATTTAAAGTTTCTTCAATTAGGCGCCCACCTGGAGAACGAGGTAATACATGTCAAGTTCAGCAATCAGGCGCCCACCTGGAGAACAAGGGAATATAATTCAAGATTCAGCAATCAGGCGCCCACTTGGAGAACAAGGAAATATAATTCAAGTTTTGGTAATCAGGCACCCACCTAAAGAATAGTGGACTACATTTCAAATTTCAGCAATCAGGCGCCCACCTGGAGAATTAGGGAATACATTTCATGTTCGGCAATAGGGCGCCTACCTGGATAACAAGTGAATACATTTCAATTTTTGAAACCAGGCGCCCACCTGGATAACAAGGGAATACATTTCAAGTTTTTAAATCAGGCGCCCACCTGGAGAACAAGGGAATACATTTCAAGTTTCAACAATCAGGCGCCCACCTGGAGAATAAGGGAATACATTTCAAGTTTAGCAATCAAGCGCCAACCAGGAGAACAAGGGAATTTAATTCAAATTCAGCAATCAAGCGCCCAGCTGGAGAACATGGGAATATAATTCAAGTGTTGGTAATCAGATACCCACCTGGAGAATAAGAGAATACATTTCAAGTTTAGCAATCAGGCGCCCATCTGGAGAACAAGGGAATATAATTCAAGTTCATCAATCAGGCGCCCACCTGGAGAACATGGGAATATAATTCAAGTGTTGGTAAGCAGGTACCCACCTGGAGAATAAGGGAATACATTTCAAGTTTAGCAATCAGGCGCACATCTGGAGAACAAGGGAAAATAATTCAAGTTCAGCAATCTGGCGCCCACCTGGAGAACAAGGGAATATAATTCAAGTTTTGGTGATCAGGCACCCACTTAAAGAAAAAGGGAATACATTTCAAATTTCAACAATCAGGCGCCCACCTGGAGAATAAGGGAATACATTTCATGTTCAGCAATCAGGCGCCCACCTGGAGAACAAGAGAATACATTTCAAATTTCACCAATCAGGCGCCCACCTGGAGAACAAGGAAATATATTTCAAGTTCAACAATCAGGCATCCACCTTGAGAACAAGGGAATATAATTCATGTTCAGCAATCAGGTGCCCACCTGGAGAATAAGGGCATATAATTCAAGTTCAGCAATCAGGCGCCCACCTGGAAAATAAGGGAATATAATTCAAGTTCAGCAATCAGGCGTCCTCCTGGAGAACAAGGGAATATAATTCAAGTTTAGGTAATCAAGCGCCCACCTGGATAACAAGTGAATACATTTCAAGTTTTGAAACCAGGTGCCCACCTGGATAACAAGGGTATACATTTCAAGTTTTTAAATCAGGCGCCCACCTGGAGAACAAGGGAATACATTTCAAGTTTCAGCAACCAGGCGCCCACCTGGAGAAAAAGGGAATACATTTTATGTTCAGCAATCAGGCGCCCACCTGGAGAACAAGGGAATATAATTTAAATTCAGCAATCAGGCGCCCACCTGGAGAACATGGCAATATAATTCAAGTGTTGGTAATCAGGTACCCACCTGGAGAATAAGAGAATACAATTAGAGTTAAGCAATCAGGCGCCCATCTGGAGAACAAGGGAATATAATTCAAGTTCAGCAATCAGGCGCCCACCTGGAGAACATGGGAATATAATTCAAGTGTTGGTAATCAGGTACCCACATGGAGAACAAGGGAATACATTTCAAGCTTTACCAATCAGGCGCCCACCTGGAGAACAAGGAAATATATTTCAAGTTCAACAATCAGGCGTCCACCTTGAGAACAAGGGAATATAGTTCAAGTTCAACAATTAGGTGCCCACCTTGAGAATAAGGGCATATAATTCAAGTTCAGCAATCAGGCGCCGACCTGGATAACAAGGAAATATATTTCAAGTTCAGCAATCAGGCGCCCACATGGATAACAAGGGAATATAATTCAAGTTTTGGTAATCAGGAGCCCACCTGGATAACAAGGGAATACATTTAAAGTTTCTTCAATTAGGCGCCTACCTGGAGAACGAGGGAATACAATTCAAGTTCAGCAATCAGGCGCCCACCTGGAAAACAAGGGAATATAATTCAAGATTCAGCAATCAGGCGCCCACTTAGAGAACAAGGGAATATAATTCAAGTTTTGGTAATCAGGGACCCGCCTAAAGAACAATGGAATACATTTCAAATTTCAGCAATCAGGTACCCACCTAGAGAATAAGGAAATACATTTCATGTTCAGCAATTAGGCGCCCACCTGGAAAACAAGGGAATATCATTCAAGTTCAGCACTCAGGTGTCCACTTGGAGAACAAGTGAATATAATTCAAGTTTAGGTAATCAGGCGCCCACCTGGATAACAAGTGAATACATTTCAAGTTTTGAAACGAGGCGCCCACATGGATAACAAGGGAATACATTTCAAGTTTTTTAATCAGGCGCCCACCTGGTGAACAAGGGAATACATTTCAAGTTCAGCAATCAGGCGCCCACCTGGAGAACAAGGGAATATATTTCAAGTTCAACAATCAGGCGCCTACCTTGAGAACAAGGGAATATAATTCAAGTTCAGCAATCAGGTGCCCACATTGATAACAAGGGCATATAATTCAAGTTCAGAAATCAGGCGCCCACCTGGATAACAAGGGAATATAATTCAAGTTAAGCAATCAGGCGCCCACCTGGATAACAAGGGAATATAATTCAAGTTTTGGTAATCAGGCGCCTACCTGGATAACAAGGGAATACATTTCAAGTTTCTTAAATTAGGCGCCCACTGGAGAATGAGGGAATACATTTCAAGTTCAGCAATCAGGCGCCCACCTGGAGAACAAGGGAATATAATTCAAGATTCAGCAATGAGTTGCCCATCTGGATAACAAGGGAATATAATTCATGTTTTGGTAATCAGGCGCCCACCTGGATAACAAAGGAATACATTTGAAGTTTGAAACCAGGCACCCACCTGGATAACAAGGGAATACATTTCATGTTTTGAAATCAGGCGCCCACCTGGAGAACAAGGGAATAAATTTCAAGCAATCAGGCGCCTACCTGGAGAACAAGAGAATACATTTCAAGTTTCAGCAATCATGCGCCCACCTGGAGAACAAGGGAATACATTTCAGGTTCAGCAATCAGGCGCCCACCTAGAGAACAAGGGAATATAATTCATTTTCAGCAATCAGGCGCCCACCTGGAGAACAAGGAATATAATTCAAGTTTTGTTAATTAGGCGCCCACCTGGAGAACAAGGGTATACATTTCAAGTTCAGCAGTCAAGCACCCACCTGTAGAACAGAGGAATACATTTCAAGTTCAAGACAAAAGTCAGTAATACGGAGGGTCACAACAAAATACCCCCAGCATAAATCCCATTTCAAAAATCTGAAGGAAGACTACAAGAGCAAGACGGAGATAGATAAGATCTTGTAATCCTTAGTTTAGTCTAGCTTTTGTTTTCTTTTTAGCAATGGTGTAATAAGGAGGTCAGAAAGCAGTAGTAACAGCATGCAGCAGCAGTAGCAACAAAATTACGGTCCCATGGTAGTCCCAGCTACCAAAACTTCCCGAACTACATTAACCTGATTCCTTTTTAGCCAGGATATGTAGGAAACCTTTGAATCAAAGGTTCGGTTAAATCTTTCAAAAAAAATGCTTCACACGGAGTATTACAACGGGCAAAAATTTCTCGAATCCGCTCACTTTATCTTTGCACGAAAGCCCTTCGTATTTTCGGACAAAGAGGGGCAGATGTGAGCACGTGATTTTTGCTTCCCGAAAACTACTCCAAAAGAAATCGAAAAATAAAACAAATTGTGTTTGGGTACAATTTTGAGAATTTTTCATGACATTTTGGATAATTATTTTGTCTACGAATGTTTATCTTGTTTAATTAATGGAAAAATACAAAAAAATACACGTTGCATGCATATTTAGGATTTAATTGTGCATTTTGGAATTAATTAAACCATGATTTTATTTAAAAGAATGAAAATCACAAAAAATATGTATTTTGGTAGTTTTGTCATTTTTATTGTTTAATTGTGTGATTTTATTAAGGTTGGATCTTGTGTGTTAAATATTGTTTAAGGTTAATTAATATCTTTTAAGATAATTTTGGTTTTACAACTTGTTTTAGGATTTTTGGTAATTGGTAATAAAAAAGGATTTAAAAAGAAGAAAAAGAAAGAGTGGAAAAAATAAAGAAAACTAGGTTTGGGCCAAAACTTTAAAATGAAATCGAGCCCAAATCAATACCAAATGACTCGGTCCAAATGACCTGGTCTCTCAGAGGTCCAAACGACACCGTTTTGGCACAAATAATCTGAGCCGATGATTCGTTTCAATCATACGGTCTAGTTCAGTCCCCATAACCAACCAAACGACATCGTATGGACGTCTCATATCTGAGCCGTTCCTTCCATTTGATCCAACGACCTTAAGTCTTCCCCACAGCCCGATCCTTTTAGACCCGGGTCGACCCAGTCTCTCAATGAGACCACACGACGCTATTTCACTTAAGTGAGAGATCTAGGCCGTTGATCTAATTTGATCCAATGGCAAAGATCAAACCATCCCCCAATATATAAGGATAATCTCTCACCCCAGCCCCCCAATCCAAATACCCCCTCTTACCTCTTCGTCTCTCTCAAAGCTCAGAGACAGACCAGGCGGAACCCTAGCCGCCATGTGACTCCATCATCTGAAACCTGGCGGCAACAACGCCGCCGGTCACCAAAATAACACCCCTAGTGCATCTGACCACCCCCAATTCAAATCCACCACCCTCTTACCTCGAATCAGTGCCTAGCTTCTCGAATCTTCATTTGAAGGTTCGAGCCAAACTGAAACCTACCCCAATCCACCCCAAACTTGCACCATGTCACCCCCTGACCTCCCTCATACCCAAAACACATTTGGTTCCGTTCAAATCTGGCTAGAAACATTCCAATCACAAATCGAACCCCCAAGAACCCTAGAAAACCAAAGGCTGAAATTTGTCCAAATTAAAAGAGTTTGGGTGTCTAACTACCCTTAGTTGAAGTGTTCTCAGTTGACAACACTCGATTAAGGTCCGTTTGACCTCAAAAAATCCAAGTCCGAGTTGGTCTTAAGGTTGTCTGCTTCCGATTTTCTCACTGAGGTATTTTTCCCCTTCTTGTGTTCTATTTTTGTGTTTATACCTGTTTATGTGTTTTGTTTAGTTTAGTTTTGTTGATTTTTCAGTTTCATATCATTTGTTCTGTCCATATCCACCCAGACCTTTAATTTGGTCGATTCTTTTTCTGGTCATGGTCGAGTAAGTTATAAACTATATAGTCGATTTGATAATGTCGTCGAATAGTTAGTTTTATAAATCACCTTTTTTGTCCAAGGCATGAATCACCCTGTTGTTATGTTTGGCTATGTTTGTTTGTTATCAATTATTTATATGCAATCGATTAAATAAGTGTCGTCAATTAAATTTGCTTGAAAAATTTGAAGAAGAATGATAATAGGCCATTTTTGTTGATTCCTATATGATTACCGGCCTGTTTCCTTTTCTCTGTTAAACTTGTATTGAGGTGAACCTGTGGATGGTAAGTTTTGATCAATTCATTGGGTTTGAGTTGATCAGGATTGGTTCCCAATATGATCAACTCATTCCCTTTGATTGATATTTTCCTGATTTTGATCTTGACCTTCTGCTTTGAATCTACTACCTGAACTTGATTAGGAATTGGATATAGCTGTAGTAATTTAGTTGATAAATTAGGATTCAGGTATTCGGGTTATAACTTATATAGGTTCTAACATCAGATTAATAAGGCTTAGGGTAATACAGTAATATACATGGGGGTCAAGGGGTAGTTTTGGAATTTTTTAGGTTTGTAATTAGAATAACTTAAGGGGATGTCAAGTGGCTAATTAGATACATTAGTTTAATTATCAGTGGGGAACCAAACAATAGGCATGGGAATCGATAGGAATACTTTAAACACCCATGACTCTTGAATGAAACAAATAGGGACAAGACATGCTAGAGTGGGGAACAGGGAATTAAAACAAGAACAAGACACTTAAGAGTATGGATTCATAGGGTATGGGCAGTGAGGATCAGATGGTTTCAAGACATACCTTAGAGGTCTGTTATTGCATATAAATAGAGTCATTTTTGACTAAGAAGGGGCCGGATTTTCGAACAAGAATTCAGAGATAAAAAGTTGAAGTAGGCTGTTTTCTTAGAGTTATTTTTCAGAGAGTCTAGGCTGAATTTTTACACTAAAAGTTCAGGTAGTTTGAGAGTGTTTCTGTTTTGGTGTTAAAGAACAGAGATTCAGAATTGTTGTATTGCATCTAGTTCCCTTCTGTTTCTGCCTGTGATTGCACTTTGGTTTGCTGGGTTTCAAGTGGTATTTCCTGGGTTGTGTTGTTGGATTAGATGTTAGTGTTTAATTGGGTTCTGGTGGATTTTCTGTTGGTTTTTAAATCTGTCCCTGGGTTTTCTATTTGCTGGTTATTACTGGTTGTTGCTGAGTGTTGTTGTTGTTGTATGCTACTGTATTTCTGCTGATATTCCTTTTCTTTTTCTTCCCATATCAGGTACACAACTGATACACTGACTATTGTAAGTTGAAACATGAAGCATGAATACATATGAAAGAGTGGAAGTTTGAAGTCTTTAATTAGTTTTAACCTTCTTCTTCACTGATTATAGTTAGAACATTTCATATACTACGATTATGTAAATTTCTGCCCCCTTTTGTGTAACTAGATTGTTTTGTAGTAATGTAATAAATAATGTTCTGTTTTAGCTTCGTTATTAGGCAGTATACGTTCAAATGCATGACAAGTATAATCAGGCCAGTAGACCTCTAATTATCTGGGCAATCTAATTTCAGCATGCAAATGGTTTGACTTTATGATTAAAACTAGACCTCTAAGTTACCCATTCCAATTGATTGCTTTTTCTACAACTTGCAGTAGTTTGTTTAATTAAATATCATGATTTTTACATTTTAGCTTTGCAAAACTATGAACATGTGTAGAATAACTTAACTAGGCTTCAACATTTGAATAAGATGGCCCAGGTCACATTTAACATTAAATGCGTCGGACCTGGGCCCATGTTGGCAAACGGACTGCCCGTATGCACTTTCACATTCTGATTTAACAAACTGTGTTCGGAACTCGACTATAACAATTCTTAAGCATGTAAATTAATTAGGATCATTTTCTTCTTTCATTTTTAGAGACGAGTTTAATAGAAAAAATGTAGTCACTTAAGGATGATCCTTTTAAAATAAACGAGATGAGCCTTGCCAAATAGAACGTGCAAGTTGCGGGGCCCTCAATAAATGGATATAATAATTGGATAGACTTAGGGATTGGCTGCTTAGTGAACTTTATGGATTTTTCCCCAAAATAACAATGTGTTAGTCTCTTTAGGCGAACACTTTAAATAACCTTACCTTCTTAAACTCGGGTGCGCATTTATGCGACCTAAATCTAAATCTCAACGAAGTCGAAATGCATCGACAAATCACGGGTACATTGACTGTGACGTGGTTCGGGATGCATTTCCATGACGTTACAATTCTTTTAAATAATAATCAATGAGATGAGCCTCGCCAAACAAAACACACAAGCTGCGGGGCCCTTTATACGTGTTTGTAAATTTCACGGACTTACCTAAAGTAATGATACGCTAGTCGTTTTAGGCGCACCTTTAATAATTTACTTTCTTAAACTTGGGTGCACATTTATGTGACCCAAATGCAAATCTCAATGGAGTCGAAATGTGTCGATAACCACGGGTACATTGATGTGACGTGGTTTGAGATACGTTTTCACAACGTTGCAATTCATTGTTAAATAATAATAATAATAATAAAAGCGGTGAAGAGTTAAAACTTGCATATAAGTTCATAATTGCTAAAATCAGGTAATTGAGCCGAATATAATAGTTAAGCGACCGTGCTAGAACCACGGAACACGGAAATGCCTAACACCTTCTCCCGAGTTAACAGAATTCCTTATCCGAATTTCTGATTTGTAGACTGTAATACGAAGTCAAATTTTTTCTCGATTCGGGATTCAAACCGGTGACTTGGGACACCCTAAATCTCTCAAGTGGCGACTCCAACTTTTAATAATAAATCTCGTTTCGATTGTCCTTTAATTGGAAAAACTCCCTTTACTACGCCCCTCCCGGGGTGCGGTAGCATAAAAAGGAGGCATGACAACCATGTTTCGCTTATGTGGAACCACTCCACCAGGCCAAGAAACGCTTTTGCGATCCCCCACCCACTTCTGCGGTCCATTTCCGCAGAAGTGGAAATACCAGAAGCCAGAAAAACATAACCTAAAACACACTTCAAATATCTCGTTTAACCACTCGAATTTACCCCGAGGCCCCCGGGACCTCAACCAAAAATACCAACATATCTCATAACATCATTCAAACTTGTTCTAATCATCAAAACGCATCAAACAATGCTAAAACCATCAAATCACATTGGATTCAAGCCTAAATTCCTCAAAACTTCCGGAATGCACTTTCAATCAAAAACCTGACCAAACGACGTCCGAATGAGATAAAAATTTGCACACATATCCAATATCAACGAACAAAGCTACAGCAACTCTCGGAATTCCATTGCAACCCTCGGATCAAAATCTCACCTACCAACCGGATTTCACCAAAATACTAACTTCGCCAATTCAAGCCTAATTCTATACCGGACCTCCAAAATAAATTCCGATCACGCTCCTAAGTCACAAATCATCCCCCGAAGCTAATCGAATCACAAAAAATTACATCCGAGCCCTCTAACTCAATAGTCAACATTCGGTTCACGTTTCCAACTTAAGCTTTCCTTAAAGAGACTAAGTGTATAATTTCTTAACAAAATCAATCCAAATCAACTCTAACACACCACATACCGATAACGAAACATGAAGAAGCATGAAAGGGGGGGAAACTGAGCAATAACACATGAGACGACGGGTCAGATCGTCACATTAAGATACCTTCCTTTTTTAAGAATTCTCATTCATTCTGTTATTAGTGAAATTCTTGTACACATTGTGGTTGAGCCATGGGCTATTTGTTATGAAAATATTGATGTTGTTGACTTTGCGGCAAGTTGTGGCAAAAGGGCACTTGTGATGCGAGTTGTGATTGTATTGTGATATATATATATATATATATATATATATATATATATATATATATATATATTTAGGAGGTGGCATAAGGCTATGGCTTGATACGCATGCGGTGTGCTAAGGTGGGCTTGATACGCGTGTTGCTAGTTGGGGAACTACGTGAAGCCACGTCGTGAGATAAGGTGGGCTAAAATGTGTACAGCTATTTCAGGAAAATAATTTTCACAACTTAATGTAAGGCTTGCGTAGTGATATACGGAAATATTGTGATTGAAATTGTGAAATGAGAATATGAGGCGGTACCTCGGTTGTGATTTTCATTGTACATATCATGTTGGAACAAATTATTGATTTGAACGGTCATTGTTCTTCCTTCAATCATTCATCCGCATTTTGATTTTGATTGATTATTTGTTGTTATCTTGATGTTGGGACGATTGTAGTTTTTTTATGTAAGTCATGCATTTTACATGATTTGTTATGTTGCTTTAACATGCCAATCTTTGCCTCCGTTGTAACTTGGTGAATTGATTGTCAATGTAAAATTAATTGTATGGAGTCACTATATCATATTATGTTGAGTTGTTGGTCATATAATGGTTTATATAAAAAAAATTATTAATATACTTTATTCTATGTGCCTCTTAATATAGAATTTGTTATCTAACGCGATGTCTTATTATTCTAAATGGTTACCGCACTTTCACTATAATCGGGTTCTCAAATTAAACTCATCACCATATTAGTTCCTTACCTTACTTAAAAATGTTATCACGTTTTTCTTTAACAAATTCTATATTTAGTTTGTTAATTTTACTTATGTTTTGCTTTGTATAAAAATGATACTTTTACCCGATTTTATTGATTTCTAACTAAAACCATCTTATACTATATTTCGTACACATTGAATATTATTTTACTTTACTTAAGTTCTATAATAAACTCAATATTTTATTTGACACTTTACTTTATTCTAGATTGTTATTATATTTTATGGTGTGTAGTATATCTTTCATTCATCTAAATTATTATTTATCATAGTTGCAAAGTACATGATAATACGTGGGCTTTGCTGCGTGAATGTGATTGTTATTGTTGGCACATGTGCCATATGTGTAAGATTTGAAAATTGTGGTTCATGACTTGTGGTTTATAAGGTGTGGTGCCTCGGAGTAATTCTTGTTGTAAGTCCATGCGTAAGGAGCGATTTGATTATTTGAGTTGTCATCCCTTTTTTCCTTATTTGAGTTCATTTACATCTCATTAGTATTCATTTACTACTTGCTGCCATTTATGTTTCTATTACTTCATTTTTGGTTGTAAATCCTTATTTTTTCCGCCGATGGTCATACATTGATGTTCATTCCATTGTTAGCTTATGTATATCTTGAACATGTTTCTACGTCTAGTAGGTGTCTTGACGTTGCCTCGTCACTACTCTACCGAGGTTGACCTTGCCTCATGCTAAGCTTCTGCACATTTTTGTGCATATCTAGAAATTCCAATGTGTTTTAATAGTGCTTATGACTCTGTATTACCGGTTTTGGGAAAATGTATAACTATTGTGCGCTTACGGCTATGTATGTCATTTAATGGTTTATAATAAATGATTAAGTAGTTCAATTATGTTATTAAATCATCATGTGTTAGGCTTATCTAGTCTTAGAGAGTAGGTGTCATCACGACATCCTAAGGAGGAAAATTAGGGTCGTGACAAGTTGGTATCACAACTGTAAGTTCATAGTGCTACGAGTCATAAGCATGTTTTGTAGAGTCTTGAGAATTGGTACGGAGATATCTGTACTTATCTTCGATATGCTACAGAACTATTAGGAACCACTCCTTTCATTCCTTATCATGTGGCATTGATTCAACTTTAAGAATATATTTTATATCCCTTTGTATCCACTCGCATATGATGTTGTGCGCTCGGTATCAACTATGCTCTGATGGTTTATAATGTTGTAGATGGGCTACGGGAGGGACATAGATGCTCGATAATTGTCTCGAGATTTTTTCCGGACTAATGACATGGACGTGTTGGTAGATCTTTAGTTTTTCATGTGTGGGATGTAATTGGTTTGCGTATCTGATTGGTGTTGTACGAGGTTATAAATGTTGGTAATGTGGATCATTGGATGTTGTGCTCTATGAATTTGCACTAAGTGAGGGAGTCTACTATCAATGATCAGATTTCATGGGCAAGTGTCTTTTTAGTCTTAGGTCTGAGGTATATGCAGTGTTGAGGGGTTTCCCAGAATTGTACATGACTAAGATCTGAGATTTTCATGGGATAGTGCTGGAACTTGCAAGATATCTATATCATTGCTTAATCTACATTCCAGTGTCATAGAGGTTAGATAAATATCTCCAAATTCATAGAAGGTGTCTTCATAGTGGGTATCTTGGTTGTAGCAATATTGGGTGCTCTAGAGGAAATACATGAATTTATAAGTTTTCGAGCAACGCGGTTCATGCTAAATCTTCTGCAGTTAGCTTTAAATTAGGATCATTGTTTACCGATATGGGAAATTGTTGATTCGAAGCAAAGTCGAAGAGGATTAGAAGAATTGAGTCAGCTCGGTGGTATTGGTTCAACATATAAACAAAGCTAACTGGTCTTTTGGTGTGGTAACCACCAGTGTTCAGTGGAAATACTCTTAGCTTTGATGGCTTGCATGACTTGGTTGAGTTGGGAAAGTTCAGTTCTGATGGCTTTGTGGTGTACGGACTGGCCTCGAAGAGATTTTGATAAAGTCGACCGTAATTTGAGCTAGATGTCTACTGTCGGCATAAGGAATGTGTTGAGTGTTATGAATTTTCCCTGGATGGTGTGATGAGTTCTAGATAGCTTGGACGATTTCTTATGTTCATAAGAACGCTAGCGTTATTTGATACCACCTAAGAAGGGTGCACATTCTAGAAGGTGCACTATGTTTTGACTTGCAGATGCCTGATTGGTATTACGATAATCGCCTAGTTGATTCACTATTGATATCTAAATTTTTTCTTTAGGGCACGAAACAATTATAGAAGTACTTCTCATGGGCTGACTGTATGTGATGAATGTGTCAGTTAGTTGAGTAGAGCAATTGTGATCAGATATGGAGATTCTAGTATTCTAGGGATTTGAAGACCAAGAGGGTTCTCGAGGCAGATTGTTGCATGGTTGTGAACAATGAAGGAATGTTAAGAGGTTGGCATTTGATGGTATGCACTATAGATATGTTATTGTGGGCTTTTGAAGGATCAAAATTGATTTGGAGGCTAATAGTAGGTCTAATAATGATGTGTGTTCTAAATCGGGTCAGATTTATCTACTCAACATAGTTATTATGGATGGATATATTACCGATTAGGGTAGGTCACATTCGTGTTGTGATATGTCTCATGTCTTACTCTCGTATGGTACAATGGGTTGTGATCTGTTGGTTATCTTCACACTGATGTGATTATGTTTGGGCTTTGTAGCGAAATTCGAACGAGATTGCTCTTGGGGTGCTGAATGGTTGATTGTCCCTTGGTTATGGTCTTTCTATTTTTCGTATATAGTAATATTCATATCTCTATAGTTATGGTCATGTGCTTCGTGTGTTTGATGTTGATAAACTTATGGTTGTTGATTTTATTTATCAAGCCTCAACATATTCCAAGTGGACCAGTGTTGGATTGGATCATGTATCCCAGTGACATTTATGCTAGGATATGATCTTTTATGCTTATTTTGTGTATTATGTTTCCCCTTGTATAGTGGATTAATGCATTGTGATTCATGGTGGTATCTGTTGAGCTGGCGGGATGGGTTCTTCATTTCCGTTCTCTTTCCGTCATTGGGTATATTTGAGTTATTGTTCATTGGTGTATGGATTGCATTGTATGTGGCTCTAGGTATGATTTGTGTGACATGTTAATGGAGTAGCATGTACTGGATGAGATGAGGTGATTTGGCCTAAAATGAGTGCCATTGGATTTGATTAAGGCATGTTTGCAATAATTGTGTCACTAGTCGGCTTAGATTATGGCTATGGTTCTTATCGGGCAAGAGAGCTTCATGACTTGTTAATCTGATAGGTGGTTATGAGTTTCTGTATGTTTCTTTCATCATAGGTAGTGTACGAAGATTCAAAACAAGATTTTACTTCATATGAGGTTTGTTACCGGTGTCGGGTTAGTTATCGAACAGTTATTTAGACCGAAAGTTATTGCAATGACTATTTGAGTTATGTGGTATATCATGCGATTACGTCTTGATTATAGTAATGGATTGATACAACTTGTTTAGAGTAGTACGGTGCATAGATGCAAGAATCGAACCTTATAATGAGTATCAAATGTTGGAGATTTGGGTTTTAAGGTTTATTGACTAACGCTAAAGTACGTATCCTCTGTTAGATCGTGTTGTTAGGCTAATATTGATCGGGGTGACATGGGATCACTCATGGCTATGTGTATGGAGAGCGTATAAGGCGATTTTATCGCTTTGGAACAACCCTTGGCACGTTCGAGGATGAATGTATGCTTAAGTGGTGGAGAATGTAACGAACTGGCCGGTCGTTTTGACATTTAGCTTTCTTGTGAAGACCCGAAAGGTCATCTTGTATTTTATAACCCAATTATGCGCTTTTAAACATTAAAAATCTCATTTTTACCCTCCTTGATTTGTGTGTGCAGTCTGGACGTGTTTCCAGAGAGCTTTTAGGTTAAAAGTTATGGAAAATAAGAAATTATACCTAAAAACTTTATTTCGGTTGACTTTCTTCAACTTTTTTTGTAAACGAATCCGGATTCGTATTTTGACAGTCTCGGTGGATCCGTATCTTAATTTTACACTTGGGCGTATGCTAAAATTGAAATCGGAAGCCCCTATCCCGAGATATCGGACGTTGTAGAAATTTGAAAGTTATGACTTAATGCATTTGAAAGGTTTGACCCATAATTGATGTCACGACCCCTAATTCCCTAGCCATGATGGTACCAAACCCAACCTGTTAGGTAAGCCAACTAAAAAATAACAAATTTAAATAATACTAATAAGTCAGTTAAAAAAAATTAATTATCTGGATCTATTACACTTTCCAAGGACTGGTAGTTCAAATCATGAGCATATAAGAATAGAATTTACAAAGCTGATATGAAGAAAATACATCTTCTATTTGAAAAGTACATAAACAGAGTTTTTATAACTCTAAGGCTAACAGGAACAAGAGGCAACCACAATAGGAACACCAGTACACCTTCAAATCCAACAACTATTGAACGTTTCAATCTCGGCATTCGGGATCTGCACGCAATATGCAGGAAGTGCAGTATGATTACAACCAACCCCATGTACTTAAAAAGTAACAAGCCTAAACTTAGGTTGAAATAGTGACGAGTTGGAGCATAGGTCGGGTCCAACACTAATAACCAATAGAAATTCATAACAGTGTAAAGCAAGTGCATGAAGAAATAGCTCAGAGATAGAATGCTCATCCGTTTTATATTTTTCCAATAATAATTCTGCCTTTCAAGAATAACAGTGAAAACGCCAAATTGTTTATTGAAAACGTCATGAAATATGAGTTAGTTTGTAAACTGTATTTCTTTGTCAAAAAAATCCTTTTACACAATAAATAATATGGTCCATTTTTATTTCCAGATAGCAGGTGTGAAAAACCTTTGTATGGCCTGTCATACCTACTTTTTACACACCCGAATGTATATATAAGAGGGAGTTTTTCCACTTTAAGTGACATTATTCGAAATGGAATTATTTATTGAATTCAGAGTCGCCACTTGGGATAGTTTGTTTTCTGGTGTCCCAAGTCACTGGTTTATTTTAAATCCCAAATCGAGGAAAATTTGACTTTCCTTTTGAAGTCTGCGAACCAGAAATTCTGAATAAGGAATTCTGTTAACCCGGGGGAAGGTGTTAGGCACCCCCGAATTCCGTGATTCTAGCACAGTCACTTAAACTATCATAATTGGCCTAATATCTTATTTTAATACTTGTTTTTGCCTATGGTGTATTTTAAACTTATTAAATCGCTTTTAGTTATTTTAAGGAAGATTTCAACGTCATCTAAATCACATCTTTGGACCACGCCATATAAAAAGCACCTGTAGTCTGAGATACATTTTATTTAACGTTGTTGAGATTTAGATTTAGGTCACAAAAAATGCGCACTCGAGTTTGGGAAGGTAATTTTTAAAATAACGCACCTAAAGCAACTACGCACTTTCAACTTTGTGAGGGCCATGAAAAATCAACTAAATGGCGTGCCTCGATTTATAAGGATTTTAATTAAGCGAGGGCCATGCATTTGAGATTTTATTTAGCACAACACACCTCGAGTCTACCTTAAGAGTCTAATTAATTAATTAAGGACGAATTAATGGGATTTTAATTATTTTTAACGTAAGGTTTAACCCCACTAATTAACTAGCAATCTTCGTATTAAAAGACCAATCATCTAAAGGGAAATTGCTGCAACAAACAACAAACTAAATGAGACCATCTGTAAATGCTTTCAGGCTTGGTCCCAAAACGATCCCAATTGTTGATGTGGAAGGATGTCCAAGGGCATGGAACATGCAAAAGGAATCTAAAATTCAACATCATTGACTGGGCCAACATTGGGCCCAACTTTCAGAATCAAACATTTATATACAATCAAGGAAATGCAAATCGATCAAGACCATAAGAAGCATGAGATTGAACTAATAATTTATTTCTAAATTTAATATGTTCAAACACCATTAAACTACCTGAAAATTCTGGAATTTAACATCAGTTCCAATTTAAACAGGCTTTTGAACCAACAGGGGGAAATCAACACATAACTTTACTCTTAAAACTGTCACGACACAAAACACCCGCACTAGTCGTGATCGTGCCTCTCGTGAAGACAAGGCTAGCCAACTAACCTAATTCGTCTCTTTCAAAGTAGTTAAACATAAATGAATAGCAAAATATGACTTAATGATATTAATTCACAAAATTTAGAATCCAACACAGCCCTAATCAGTGTGTCACAAGTCACGAGCTGATAATACAACTCCAAGACCTAAAATATACAAGGCCGGAATAATGAACCAACAGAGAGAACAATGGTGCTTCGAACGCAGGCAGTCATCTCGCTACTACTATAGCTCTGCCTCTGATCATCCAGAACCCGCTACTGTGTGCAAATACCTGCATCTGCATGCGAGGTGCCTTTTGAAGATGTCTTTTTCCAATAGTTAAGCAAATGAATGCGAAACAAGTAGTGCAAGCAAGCACAAAAGTTAGCACCTCGGGCACAACACTCCGTTAACAGATAATGCCAGGATATTACGTAATTATTCCAAGAAGTAGCATAAAAGCCAATGAAATAAGAATCCAAAAATATTATGACATGTAATACAAGTAAGAACAAATGCATGAGTGCAATGCAATGCATATGATGGTACCCACTGCGGCATGCAGCCCTAGCCATCCATTTATTTATCGTCGACGGCACTCACTGGTGGTGTGTACAGACTCCAGAGGGGCTCTTACAGCCCAAGCACAATATCAAGCCATCTCGTGGCATCAACCAAGCTCTCGGCCTCAATATCAACATAATCATCAAGGCTCTCGGCCTCAAGATCAATGTAATCAACCAGGCTCTCGGCCTTAAGATCAATGTAATCAACCAGGCTCTCGGCCTCAATATCAATATAACATTGTTGCGGCGCAGAGCAGCAAGCACGGTTAAGGGATATAGCTATTAGGCACTTTTCATTAAAAAATGAGATAATCGCGAAAATGAAATCTCTTTATCCCAACGATGAATGGGAGATTTCCCTTTATTCTTGAGAGATTCCCTCTCTATCCGTAGCACGATCCATGCTCAGTCCATAAATGCACATAAGCCTCTTGGGCAATATTAAAATAATAGTTCTTAGCTCAAATCGTCAATAAAATAATGTTTAAGTTTTCAAATCTTAGAAAAGTGGCTGAGTTTGCGAAACACTATTTAAAACCTTGGACCGAGATAAAATAGTATGCAAAAATAATGCGGAAACAGTGATATCAATCCCTGAAGGATTCAAATAATTGACACGAAGCCCAAATATGGTAATCAGCCCAAATTATGACGATAACAAGTAGTTCCAGTCAAATACATAGTAATTTCACCAATTGGGACAGACCAAGTCACAATCCCCAATGGTACTCTACCCCGAGCTCACTATCCGGCACGCAAGTCACCTCAATACAGCACTATAATGTGCAAATTCGGGGTTTCAAACCCTCGGACTATCATTTACAATCATTACTCACCTCCAACCGGCAAAATCTCTAGCTTGCGATTCCTTTGCTCCTCAATTCGGCCTCTACACGGATCAAATCTAACCCAAATCAGAGCGAACACATCACAATATGCTAAGGGAACAAAGCCCAAGCGATAACAATAAATAACGGACACAAATCCCAAAATTACCAAAACCCGAGCCCCAGGCTCACTTCTCAAATCTGAGAAACTTTTACATCAACGGGTTCCTTATCTTTCCACGAGTCTATACATATCAAAATTACCAGAATCGGGGCTCATTGGCCCCTAAAATCCCTAATTTAAGGTCTCTTAGGTTCAAGCCCTAAACCACTATTTTTGACATTTAATTCCTTGAGTTTTAAGTTCTAATCCATGTATTTACACCATAAAATCATGCTCTAAGTCAAAGAATTCATACCTGATCAAACCTCTCGAAACCCTCTTCAAAATCGCCCAAAAACTCTCCAAGTCAAAAGTGCAATATGTTACTCTTTCAAAAATTCTCGAAGAAAACTAATTTACTACTCTGCCCAGCTCTTTTCCGCTTATGCGGTCCCTTTTCTGCTTATGAGGGATCGCTTCCGCAAATTTTTCTTCCGCTTCTGTGGAAATCCCAACTCGAGCCCCAACCGCTTCTGCGGTTACACAATCGCATAAGCAATACCGCTCCTGCGGTTAGCCAATCGCTTCTGCGGATCCAGCGCCCAGGTCTCCTCACCGCATCTGCGGCCGATCATTCACACAAGCGTGTCCGCTTCTATGGCCCAAGCTTTACAGAAGCGAAAACCCCAGTTGCAGCAGGCTCAGCAACATGAAAATTCCAAAACTCTCCGTTTAACCATCCGAACACACCCCGAGGCCTATGGGACCTCAACCAAAAGCACCAACACATCCTAAAACATAATTAGCACTTGCTCCAATCATCAAAACACATCAAAACCTAAGTTCTTCAAAAACTTCCGTTAGCACTATTATCTTTTGTTCTATCACATCTTCCAAAGCCCTCTTCAAGGTCCAACAATTATTTGTACCATGCCCTTCTGCCCCTTAATGATAGGGACACAGGGTGACATGTTGGTAAGAAGGTGACTCTGGTTTTGCTAATTGGGGGTACAGGTTGCAACAAACCCATTTGGACCAATTTTGGGAATAAGCTAGAATAGGACTCACCAATGGCTGTGAAGTTTGTTTTCCTTGGCGGCTTTTGGGCACAGATGTTGTTTTGTGGAGGTTGGAGATTATGGTGATCTTGGTGAGGAGGTTGATTTCTGGGAAATGGAGCTTTGTTTTGATTAAATTTTTGTTGTGGCCTGACATAGGGTTGGGCATTAATCACTGTGTATGGCTGAAGAGCATAAGCCACATCTTGGTGGGGATAGTAGTGTTATAGGGTTCTTTCAGAAAAAAGAGATATGGGTGGATGCGGCTTTCTTACACTTGAGGTTTCCATTAATGGATCTTCCTTCTTCTTTCGATTTGCAACTCCTCCAGATCCACCTTGGATTGCTTGGGAGGTGGCCCTTATAGCAGACTGACTCAAGATTTGTCCTGTTTTCAACCAATTTTAACCCATTTCACCGATTTTGATGGCTTCGGCAAATAGCTTACCTGTCCCATACATCCTTTTTTGGTAATAATAAGCTTCTTGGGCTTGAAGGAAGACACTGACCATCTCGGTTTAATCCATTGCAGGTTTGACTCTGCCCGCTTGTTCGCGCCATTTTACAGCTTACTCTCGGAAGCTCTCCGAGGACTTCTTCTTTAGATTTGAAATTGAACTCCCGTCAGGGAATATGTCGATGTTATATTGAAACTGCCTGACAAAGTCACAAGCCAGGTCATCCTAGATATGCCAATGAGATATATCCTGATACATATGCCATTATGAAGCAATACCGACAAAACTTTCTCCAAAGTAAGCCATGAGCAGTTCTTCTTTTCTGCCCGCTCCCCACAATTGGTTGCAATATCTTTGGAGGTGGGCAATGGGATCCCCATGCCCTTCATATTTTTCAAATATCAAGGTTTTGAAACCTAAGGGTAGATGTACGTGCGGGAACATGCACATGTCAATGTAAGATACGCTCTTTTTCCCACTCAGACCATGTATATGTTTAAGACTTTGCCCCATGCTTCTCATATTTCTGGCAATCCCCTCTCATTCAAGGGTTTTGGTGGTTTTCTCCTGCCCTGCAGTAAACTTGTACCGAGGCTGCTAAGGATAAGCATTGGTAGTAAACTGGGTGGGTTCCATTGGGAAAGATGGTACTTGAAAGGTGAAAGAGGATGGATCGAAGCTAGGCCTGGGTAGATTAGGTTGTGCCGTAGCTGAACAAGGTGGCGCAGTGAATATGTTTGAAGCATCACCTAAAGTTAACACTTAGGGGCAAGCCTCAGAAGGTTTTCCCACAAAGTTAGTGGAAATGGTAGGATATCCCAGTGGGGTATTTGGATAATTTATTGGGATGTTGGAGGTCCTACTTGCCTTGGGAAAAAACGCGGAGAATACAGGGATTGCACTTGGTGGTTCTTTTCTGTTTGCCCAGGCGTCCTACATTTCCATCATATGGAGACGCAGAAATCTATTTTCCTCGGTAGCTGTCGATTCTGAAGTTGTGATGCTCGAGATCGGACTAGCATCCTTAATAGGAACTATTGGCAGAGGTATTTCTGAAGATATTTCAACGCTTCCTTTTGACCTCGTGAAGTATGGATGCGAAGCCAGGCTACCAAAAATCTAACCATTTACTATAAAACCTTAGCTTAACAGTAGACAACAAACTGGTCAGTTTGGAGCAAATAACACATAGGTAATCGCACGTTGGGGTATGATGTAGCTATACAGTTAAATGTGTTTCTAAATCATTCGCAACGGTTGCATGTTTCATCTCCAGTTTCCTTACCTTCCCCAATTTTCTTTTCTTTCCACTTTTTTCTTTTTGTGCTTCTATTCTCATTTTTTGCTCTTTTCTTCCATCTCTTTCCTTGCTCTTTTTTTTCTTTTGGTTTTTCTTTGGCTCTATTTTCTTTCTTTTTGGGTTTTTCTTTTAACCTCCCTCTCTCATTTCAGTTATTTACAAAATCATGACTGGATCTGATAAGGATTTCCTACATATCACGACGCCGCATGAATCAGATCATTACGTAGTTCAAGAAAATAAATGAAAGAAATAAAGAAACAATTTAGGAATTTTCAATTTTTATTAATAAAACTGCTAAACTTTTCTATTACAAAAGATTTCAACCTACTCATTTCTTGGAATTTTAAAAACTACAAACAGACTAAAAACAACTAACAACTGAGATACAAACTCGATAAATGAAAAATCATGAATACATCAATGCTTCAACTTCTGGGACCTGTGAGACATCATTTGATCTTGCTACGCGCCTACGTGCGAGATCCCTTAAAGCCGCTCCAAATCACTCATTATTTGGTGTACAAATGTCATTACTGCAGCGAAGAAAGTGGTTTGAGTCATATCCTTACATTCTTGGAATTTCATGATGACGTAGTCGGCAATGGCTCTAACCCTCTATCGGACAATACTCTTTTCCTGAAGCAGGAGCCTGATTTGCTGATTCCGGGCTTCTAACATCTGTGTGTCATTCAAGCTTTGATTTTGCAACTGTTGCATATCTTCCTCCATCTGGGCAACCAAATCATAACAATGTTCCCTATCGGCTTTAAAATTCCTAGTCTGTTTTTTCGCCTCATTTTCAAGGGTAGTTAGCTTTCTCTTCAGATTGGTAATTTTCCCCTCATATTTTGACGACATTTGTTGCATAAATTGTGCCCGCCCTTCTACATTCTTTGGCAATTAGTCCTGGACTTTTGCTAGACCGGCTTCAGATTTTTCTAGGTCATCTTGACACTCAAGTACTTTCTTTCTCAGACTGCATATAAGTCTTTCATCAGCTCGGCTCCTTTCCATGTTTCTAGTAGCTATTCTTATTTTCTATATTTGAGCTTTGAGGGCCTCATTTTCCTAAGTTAACTTTTTCGTTTCCCCTTCATCTGCGGCATCTTGGATACTATTGCCAAATTTAAGGTCCATGATTTGTCCCTCTAATTTACTTATTTTTGGCCCTATAGCTTTCTTCTTTTGCCAACTAGCCCCACTGCTCCTGCAAGTCATTAGTGAATTGTTGAACATGAGGTCTCTTAGCAGGTCTCTCAGGAATCTGAAACCTTTTAACGAACAAAATAATGTACTTGGGGTCTACCTTACCACTAGTTAGATCCCGCACCATAGTCTTAGGTTCAAGAAATCTGCACTCATTCCACACTTGCGAACTCTTCCTTTCGGAAATATGACCTTTGGGCCCAATTCGACGATATGTCTACTCAAATCTTTGACATAAGGAACGGTTTGAAATCTGCCCAGTTGGCGCAAAACCCTATGAGGAGAATACGGCTGGATGCTCCGGATGCCCATCAAGAGAAGATAACACACTTCGGCTGACATGTATATTGCTTCGGTGATAAGGAGCCATCCGAATGCCCACTCAATCTTATCAAAAGTTAAAGAACTTAAGTGATCAAACCAAGCTTCGGTACCCTCGGGAAATTCAACACCTACCACTCGGCTTTCAAATTATTTGATGCAATTCAAATCGATCATATCGTAGTTCATATACCCAACACGGTGGCAGAGATGTTCCTGTATCTACATTTGTAGTAGTAAGTTGCAGCCTTGGAAATATTTTCCCCCTTCTTTACAAATGGTCAAAGCTCGGTAAATCTCATATAAGATTAGGGCAAACAAGGTGCCATTACCTTTCTTGATTGTGACATCAACTATTCCCACGAGGCCTAATTATACGTTGTCATCATCTCGTGGATAGATTACAACACCCAAAAATGCTACTATAAAAACAAAACCTCGACTTGCCTCCCATTTATCTTTATTTTCGGTATGGGTCAGACCAGTATTCGGTGCTTCAAAACCTTGGGGGTTACCATAGCGTTGATACAAGAACTGGAAAGTTGAATATCCTTCAAACAAATTCCCATCCTGAATATCCCAACTAATGCTCAACATGTCCAGAAATTTGTGGGGAGATACCGATCTTGGTGGCATAGGGTACCGACTTCTAAGGTTTCCACTGAGGCCAGCATAACCCGCAATTTCATCTAGCATGGGTGTGAGCACAAAGTCAGAGAAGCGGAACACATTGTGAGTTGGATCCCAAAAAGGTATAAAGGCTTCAATCACATCTAATCTTGGCTTGATGTTCAAAAGTCCAATAAGACCACCCAAAACATTTACCACGGTTCCTCTACTGCCTTTCCCTAAATCGTTCCACCAAATGTGAAGTTGTAACGCGGATCTCTTTAAGAGCTACGAAGGGTTTGTTTTCATATGTGCACATTCCGCATATTTATTAGGGTGATTAAAAGAAAAATTATGACTTATTTTGACTCAATAAAAAGTTATCACTATTTTGTTTTTTCAAAAAAATAATTCATGGAAATCTGACTTTGCAAATACGGCCTTTCAGCACTTCGGGGAAGAAGATTTTAAGGCTGTGTATGCTAACCGGCCAAAACATTAAAAAAAATGACCAAAAGTGGATGTTCTTGCAAAAACAGTCTTCCGACGCCTTTTTGGGGATATTTAGCTATTTTAGACAAGAATGGCATCACCATGCTTATTTATAATAAAAATAAAAATTTTGTTCTTTTTAGGCTATTTTTGCAAAAAAGGAAGTTTGACACGATGGGAGTTGCCTACGTATCCCACAACCTGTGAGAATCAAAATGGCGTAGTTCAGGCGGAATTAACAAAACAAAAACAACTATTTTTAAAAAGAAAATTTTTTCCTTTTTTTCGAAATTTTGACAGAGTTTTTGTACATTTTTTTTGGTTTTTTCAGAAAATAGGCAGTTATCACTCTTAGCCCTCACATTGACTTTTCTTTTCTCATTATCTAACAAACCAGTCAACATGCAAATCCGAAGCAAATAAATGCACAAGTAGCAAATCGGATGCATCAGGATGGTCATTTCATTTCGGGTACACCTGTCCTAGACAGACCCAACTCTTGTGTTGAGTCTCCAAAGTCAAATGCACGTCATGCAAATAAACGTTCCTACAAGTGATCGGGCATGAGGTTTAGTTATACTAGGTTTAAACCCTGGATTTATTATTCTAGACCTGGTTTACCCGAGAGGACAGATCGAGCCGAGGGGGGCAGTATACCGGGAATACAGAAGCATTACCGACTTTTCACCCTGTCCGAACCTCATTCTAAAATTAGATAAGACTCTAAACAGAAGAGAATCACACAAAGTGCACACTCCCCAGATGATTTAGAAGACTCAAAGAGAAGAATGGTTTCGTAGCAGTTTATAGGCGATATGGCTTCCTGGCCACTCAAAGTTGTAGAGCTTTTGAATGTCGATACCTAAACTTTTGGCTTTCCCATTTAAACACTTAAACTCCTGAAACCTATTATTAATAAACACATTTGACCGTGGACCCATCCCATGTGGCGTCAGTTTGTCCTAGTCAACCCCTTACGTGAATGTTACGACTTTTAGGAGCTTGAGAGACCCTCTTCCCAAGTGAAGGACTTATCGATGAAAACGAGGATCTAACCTTCATATGTTCTTCCTTCTTTTATCTTGTTATAGTAAAATGTAATATTTTATTACTTTTTGTATTCAATAAATAATGGAGTATTGGTGATTCCTTTTCTTTTTTCTGGTTGTGAAATGATATTTCATTGTTGAGAAAGGTTTATTAGTTTTATAAATAAATAATTCGATTTTTTTTATTGTGACAAACAAGCACAATTTTTTATTATGGAGTAAACAATAACAATTTAACTAAAAAAATGATTAAATATGATTTTGTGATTGCTTAATAGCCATTTTTATTGACAATTACTTACTCAATATTAAAATATAGAAATTGTCTTTTCAAGAGAAAATTTTCAGTATAGTTTGTAAATGATTTCCAATTTGTACAAGTTATTTTTCTTTTTCATAATTTTTTATATATGAGAAGGATAATAAGAGTGGATGAAGAAATTAAGTTAGTGTTCTACTTTGTTCTACGTAGAATTATTGAGAATTAAATCAAATTTTATTTTCTTCTAGTTGTGTCATTAATCTTACTCATATTATTTAACACCTAAAATCGTTTATTTTTCTTTTCTACATCGATGGAGGTAATATAATTTTATGTAAATATTTAATATTTTAAGTTACTTAATATAATGTAGAATTTAATTCGGAAGGTTTGACCTTGATAAAATAATACCCCTAATGGACCTCGTATATATAGTGTTTGTGTCTTGATTTGCTGAAATAAAAATGTTATTACATTCTAACTAAAACTTTTTACTTTTCCTCAATAGATTAACACGATTTTTAGTTTACCATATGATTTTAATTTTAGAGGATTAAATTTAAAAGTTGTGTTAAAGAAATCTACTCCTATTGAAATAATTTGAGAGTAAAATAACATCTTTTTATTTCATTTTATTGAATGATCCATCAAACTATAAGCTCACATTTTTCAATAGAATGTTGTGTATTGAAGAGAAAAATTGAAAACCATATATAAAGTAAAATAATAAAAAAGATAGGGATTGAAGGAAAAATTGGGGAGGAGCTAGTTCACGTGATGTAAATGGAAATCTGTTTGGCGTTTGAAGGAGAGGAGACGATCAGTGGATCTCAAGTAGGACACTTGGCTCATAGCTTATGGAATGAGATTTGAATTTTTTGCACTGTTGACGTGTACCGGTCTCATTGGACATATGCTGACTAGATGGACACGTTAGCGAATGTGTAATACACGCTTCTAGGGCCAAGGGTAAAATGTGTTTATTAGTTATAGGTTTTTGGAGTTTAAGTGTTTAAATGGGAAAGCCAAAAGTTTAGGTATCGACTTTCAAAAGCCCTACAAGTTTGAGTGGCCAAGAAGTCATTTCGCCCAGTTTATATACAGTTCACACAATATCAAAGCGGTAAAAGCGACATTTAGCACATTAGGGTCAAACATCTGAAAAAATCAGATAATAGATAAAGCCAATCATAACAGCTATTCTAAGCTCGAATTCTTGAACCCTGAATCGAAGTTCTAGGTTTGGGTCCCCAGCAAAAGTCACCAGAGCTATTACACCTCCTTTTTACATACTCGAATGTATAAATAAGAGAGTTTTTCCACTTTAAGTGACATTATTCGAAATTGAATTATTTATTCAATTCAGAGTCGCCACTTGGGATAGTTTGTTTTCTGGTGTCCCAAGTCACCGGTTTACTTTAAATCCCAAATCGAGGAAAACTTGACTCTCCTTTTGAAGTCTGCGAACCAGAAATTCTGAATAAGCAATTCTGTTAACCCAGGGGAAGGTGTTAGACACCCCCGAATTCCGTAGTTTTAGCATGGTCATTTAAACTATGATAATTGGTTTAGTATCTGATTTTAATACATGTTTTAGCCTCAGGTATATTTTAAACATATTAAACCGCTTTAAAATATTTTAAGGAAGATTTCAATGGCATTGACCATGCCACATGAAATGCACCCGCAGTCCGAAGCACTTTTTTTTAACGTTGTTGAGATTTGGATTTGGGTCACATAAAATGCACACCGGAGATTAGGAAGGTAATTTTTAAAATAGCGCGCCTAAAGCAACTACGTACTTTCAACTTTGCGAGGGCCATGAAAATTCAACTAAATGGCACGCCTCGATTTCTAAGGATTTTAATTAAGAGAGGACCATGCATTTGAGATTTTATTTGGCACGACACACCTCGAGTCTACCTTAAGAGCCTGATTAAGTAATTAAGGACTGTGTAATGGGATTCTAAAAATTTTTAACTAAAGGTTCACCCCTACTAATTAACTAGCAATCTTCGTATTAAAAGACCAATCATCTAAAGGGAAATTGCTGCAACACACAGAGAACTAAATGAGACCATTTATAAATGCCTTCAGGCTTAGGCCCAAAACGAGCCCAATTGTTGATGAGGAAGGACATCCAAGGGCATGGAACATGCAAAAGGAATCGGAGATTGAACATCATTGACTAGGCTAGCATTGGGCCCAACTTTCAGAATCAAACAATTGTATACAATCAAGGAAATGCAAATCGACCAAAACCATAAGAAGTGTGAGATTAAACTAATAATTTATTTGTAAATTTTAAATGTTCAAACCACATTCAACTAGTTGAAAATTCAAAAATTTCACATCGTTTTCAATTTAAATAGGCTTGTGAACCAACAAGGGCAAATCAACGCATAACTTTACTCTCAAAACAACCTTGACTATTCTCTTTACATGATTTAACATTAACTACTACTCAAGAAAACTTAAATCAGACGAACGCTTTTCAATACTAATGACAACCAATCCAGAAAATTAGCCTGTGAATTGCCCAGATCCTAAAAGTCACTCGAAGATTCTCAACAACATCTTCAAACTAATAGGTTTAAACCCCCCCATTTCACAAGATATCAAACATTGAATTGATTTATGCCCGACTTTAAACAAGACTAATAGGAAACACAAACTACCCTCAACATAAGTTTATAATCACATATCAAAGGACAACCAATTCTGAGAAAAATCAACACATCACAGTTCCTTTAAATAACAGACTACACATTATTGATTTAGTCCCTAACCTATATTTGTCATGATAGCTAGTTCAACACGAAATCATCACCAAACATGAACACTTGTTATTGCCAAAATTAAAACAAATCTAAGATTCATGTGCCTTGACTAAGTCTGTTACTGCAGCACCTTAACAGTCCCATGATAATGTACAATAATAAGAACTAAACTACTAAAACAAAAAATCAAGAAGAGATGCAACTGAAGCACAAATAAAATTGATACTATGCTTTAAACTTTCTGCTTTTCATTTCATTCTTCAAATCCAACTTCACAATCAATAGGGCCTAAGAGTCTGTACCTAGGAATTAAAACAGAAGAGCAAGGAGAAACAGGAAATCAATAGACAGCAGCAGAACAGAGGTTAGCAGCAAGAAACAGCTAGCAAAAACCAACTCGAAACCAACTAATGGAATAGTGAAATACCAATAAATCAAAAATCAATCTTCAAACCACACTCAACAATTTCAGAAATGTAACTAAGGAGTTTTCACAAGTTCTAACTAACACACGAGAATCAGAAATCAGAAAATAAGCAGAATTTTTGTAGTTTTCAGCAATGGAATTTAGAAATTTTCAAAAAACTCAATTGTTTCAGCTTTTCAGGAATTTTTTGTCTCCCCAAAATCTCTCCATTGAGCTTGAAGAAAAGGTGCCTTTAAAGTCAAGGTTTTAGGGCTATAGAAATGCATTTAGTTTTGCACCTAAATCCTTTTGAAATTTTTGTTTTTGCTTAAATAACCTTAGCTCCAAAAATAAGTTTTCATTTATGTCCCCATGACAGCTTCTAGGAAGGTTCCTAATTCAGTTATTGAGATTCCCCCCACCTAGAGTTCCTAAATTACCCCTTTTAGCCCTGTTATTTACCCCTAAAACCAGATATATATGGGTCATCGGTCAAATTGACCCAATAGTTAAACCAAATGTGGGTTCTATTCTGACCCAATGACCTAAATCAACCCTTTAAGGTGAGTTCTGAAGTGGCTTCAAAGCTCAAACAACAAAATGAGCCGAACCAAATTAGGCAACAAACTGAGGGCAAACGCTCAAATGATTTCGAAACCAAACCTTTACTAATTGAACGATTATTAAACACAAGTAAGCAGAGAATTGACTAAGTCATCAAAATAAACCTAATTAAATTAACTAGGTGACTAAATGAGAGATAAAATTAGAACTTCAATCATGTTGTTAACAAGAAAGACTAAATAGACCAAGAAAAATCAGGGAACAAGATTTGGTAAAAGAAAGCTAAAAAGGAACAAAAAGGGCATTACTTAATCTTGACCAGAAACTTTGGTTGAGTTTTAGTTGAATTAACCAAAGAAAAAGAAGGAGAGATGAAGAGGAACGAAATTTGAAATAACACAAAAAATGAATAAAGAACGAAGGAAAAATCACCGACCAAAGCTCGAACTCGAGATTGATATTCCGATTTAAACCTCCAAATAATGTCAATCACTTTTTCTTCGTCAAGAACAAGAGAATAACATTATTTTGAGATAAAACAGTCCCTGAATACTTAGGAAAACTGGAGAAACAACCTTGCATCTATAGATTTGGCTTTTGGGGCTCGAACTTTAGATTTAAGATTCGAGAAGCTGTGGCAAAATTCGAGGGAAACAGAGTGAGGATTTGGAATGAGGGGGTGATAATTTAGCATTTTAACATGATTATACCCCTACTAGCTATTGCTTTGGTTACAAATTTCTACAAAATAGTCCCAAAATGCTTACAAGTTACGCTTGATTGCAGGTTTGAGCGACGAGATGACAAATGTCAAAGATTGGCTCAAAACAGAGTGAAACCTTCCAAGTGTCAAAGACCAAGTGAAGTGAGGGACATGAAGACCTAGCGCGGACCGCACTGATATGCCATGCGGCCATGATATGCCATGCGGCCATGCTAGGATATCCGCGCAGCCGCACTCCATTTCTACGCGGTCCGCGCTAGAAGGTTCAGAGACCCACAAGTGTGAGACAAAGTCCCACGCGGCCGCGCCACATTTCTACGCGGTCCGCGTGGATGAGATTCAGAGAGTTGGAGTTTTGGCCAAATCTAGCCACGCGACCACGCTGCATTTCTGCGCGGTCTCCGCTAGTTTTCCACCGCGGCCGCGCTAAATTTTTGCGCAGTCCGTGGTCCCAACTTCAGAGAGCAGAGTTCAAGAGTCCAAGAGCAAACGCGACCGCGCTACCTTTTTGCGCAGTCCGCGCTAACGCTGCAGGGATATTTTTGTCCAATTTTTCCATCCCGGTATAAATAGGACATTTTACCATTTTTAGGTTGAGTTTTATGTTCTGAACAAGAGCTGCGCTCGTAAGACGTATTTTGTAGCCTATTTTGGTAATGTTTCTCTTTAATATCATAATTTCTAATTAGTAATCAATCATTATGTTATTTTCATCATTTATTTCTTCTGTTTCTTCTCTAATTATGTCTAGATAAACCCATTATCTAGGGTTGTGGCTCAACCCTAGTGTGGGTAGTTAATGGGTGTTGCATTCTAGGGTGAGATTGAGATTGGGTGTTTGTTATTTGGGTTAATTTTGTGTTTCAATATATAATTTGTGGTTGCAAACATGAATTCAAAGCTTAGTGGGTCTAACTCTTATTGAGAAAGAGAGTCTATTACCTAAAGTTGACCGAACAAGGAATTGGGATGGACCCATGAGAATGGTAGTCCTAATTAACGGGTTAAACCTTGAGAGAGTAATTACTCTACTTGAACCCTGGTTGCTTGGTCAAATTGGCCTACCCAATTGGTCTTGAGAGTGTCAATTGGGCAAAATCGTTCTCTCTACCGAGAGGTGTGAGAATGAGTACAATTGTGCAAAAGTTATAACATGAGCCCAAAATATATGAATCTCCCTTTAGTAACTTCTACCCGTTATCTAGCCACCTAGGTAGTGTCACGACCCTAGTGCCTTTCTCCATAGTTAATACAACTTAACTGATATTTTCTTAGCATAATTTAGCTTTAATCCTTAGATTATAATAGTAGTTTCAAATATAAAAATCCCAAAAATGTTAGGAGTGCAATTAGAAGTACAAACACAATTCTAGGCTAAACAGGCAATACAACTCCACTCTAAGCTCCCTGTGGAAATTCGACCCCGAACCACTATTTGGGTAAAAGTTGTTGCTACCCGATCTTCCTACCATTGTGTAGTGTTGAGACGACTGCGATCACCTTTTGGCGCCGTTGCCGGGGAGCTTACGGTGTTGACTATCTGTGTAGCTAGTTTTGTGTTTTGCTTCTCTTTCCTTCTTGGTTTCTAATTTTGTTGTGTCGATCTATCAAGTACAAATGGATCTAAATGAAAATGACCCTCTTGGCAACATGGTCGCGGGGGAGGAGGTCGAGGATCTTGAACAATAAGATGTATTACCTCAAGTTCCAAGGAGAGGACAAAATGCCAATGCAAATGAAAACATACCAGACCCTCCTCCACCTCTACCAAGAGTAGCTCCAAGAGTCCTTCCAATCCAGGGTTATGCAAGTGCCATAGTTCCTCCCCAAATTCGGGTAGTAAATTTTCAAATCACCAATGTTATGTTAACTTTGCTCGAGCAGAGAAGGTATATTATGGGCGCCTCCGACCAAAATGCATACAAGCACTTGAAGGGGTTCGTAGATAATTGTTGGGGGAGTAAACAAACAAATGTGTCAGAGGATGCTTTCAGATTGAGGCTTTTCCCATTCTCTCTTACAGGTAAAGCATTTGATTGGTTAGAAAGGCTTCCACGTCATTCTGTCACAGTGTGGGATGAATTGGCAGACAAATTTATTGCCAAGTTCTTTTCTCCAAGTCACATGGCGGCGCTCCGTGATGAAATTTATGCTTTAAAACAAGAGCCAACGGAACCCTTGCACGAAATATGGGAGAGATTTAGAACTATGGTTAAAGAGTGTCCAAATAATGATATGAATGATGTGATGATTTGACAAACATTCTATAGGGGCATCAACACAACCAACCAATGTATTGTGAACCAATTGGCGGGAGGAAATTTTATGAAGCTCCCTTACAATGAAGCTTGTGATGTGTTAGATGAAATGGCCGATATTTCTTCGGCGTGGCAACGCCGGGCAAACGTTCCTCAAGGTGACCCAAATGTCATACATTTGCATAAGGAGTTGCATGATCACGGCCAAGCCATTGCTGAACTCACAACAACAATGAACCAATTGGAGATGGTGCAATTGCAACAACTTCAAAACCCACGCCAAGTCAATGTCATGGAAGGAGTGAATATGATGAAAAGAAGGCAAAGAGGGCAACAATCTCAAGGAAACTGTGATAACTATGATAATGGTGGTGGTTATTCGAACGAGTTCTATGATGAGAAAAGTGAAGATTGTCAATATATTAATAACTACCAAGGGAATAGAGGAAACCAGGGAAATCAACAATGGCGACCCCAAGGAAATTGGGGCAATCAACAAGGAGGTGAAAATTGGATTGGGAACAACCAAAACAATAATTGGGGGAATCAAGGTAACAATGGTGGAAATTGGAAAGGAAACAACAACAACAATTGGAACAACAACAATGTTCAAGGTGGGTGGAATAACAATGATGGTCAAGGCAATCGAGGGCAAGGATTTCAAAGGCCTCCGATGTTTTAACAACCGAACAACCCACCGCCGTTTCAATCTCAAGGGTGTAGTTCTTTGGGAAATGATTTTGGGAGAATTGAAGTTATGTTTGAACAAATGATGAAGAAAAACCAAGACTCCGATTCTCAATTGGCTTCCCACAACACTTCCATCCGTAACTTGGTGCTCTACCAGGTGACACGGTAGTAAACCCTAAAGGTAGGCACAACAATCATATGATGGCGGTGACAACATGAAATGGAAGAGGCGGTGGTGTGCATGCCTCAAGAGAAAATCAAGTTATGGTTGATGAAGATGTGTTGCGAGATTATGATATGCCTTTGGTTGTTGAGGATGTAGTGGAACCCAGTGGGAACAATGATGTGCGGATTGATATTAATGATGTTGAGGAGGAGAGACAAGAGGCCGTGAACCTGTCTAGGGAACATGTGATTGATATGCCCGAGCTGGTAGTGCCTAAAGCCAAGGCACCCTTGCCTTGGCCTCCTCCACCTTACCCTCAAAGGCTAGCAAAGCAAAAAGGAGACAACCAATTCAAGAAGTTCATTGAAATGATGAACAGTCTTACTATAAATGTGCCATTGGTGAAAGCCCTTGAACAAATGCTAGGGTATGCAAAATTTATGAAGGATTTGGTTATCAAGAAGAGGTCAACGGAGTGTGAAACATTCAAAACGACGCATCAAGTGAGTTATATTGTTCATTATATGGCCCCAAAACTCGAGGATCCCAGAGCTTTCACTATACCTTACACTATTGGTAGTGTGGAGTTTGATAAAGCCTTGTGTGACTTGGGGGCTATTATTAACTTGATGCCCTATTCAGTTTTCAAGACCCTAGGGATTGGTCAACCTAGACCAACTTCCATGCGACTTCAAATGGTGGACCGATCAATGAAGCATCCCTTGGCCATAATTGATGATGTCCTTGTTCATGTTGATAAGTTCATATTGACGATGGATTTTGTGATATTTGATTGCGAGGTGGATTTTGAGGTACCAATTATTCTTAGAAGACCTTTCCTATCTACGGGGAATGCATTGGTAGATGTTGAAGCTGGGGAGTTGACATTTCGTGTGGGTGATGAGAAAGTGGTATTTCATGTATGCAAATCCATGAGACAACCCAATAGCACGAAGGTGTGTTCATTTGTGGACATTGTCACACCCATGATAGTGGATGGCACACGTGCATTGATAAATGTTAAAGATCCTCTTGAGGCCGTGCTTCTTAACATGGATGTCAATGATGATGCCGGTAAAGTGGAGTGCGTGAATGCATTGCATGGCATGGGTTCATATTCATACGAGCCTAGGAAGCTATCTTTGGATCTTGAGAATCGCAAAACTCCACCAACCAAGCCATCCATTGAGGAGCCACCGGTGTTGGAGTTGAGGCCACTTACTCCACACCTCAGGTATGAGTTTTTGCGTTCAAATTCTACATTACCTATTATTATTTCCTTGTGCCTAACTAACATGCAGGTTGACGCCACTTTGGCGGTTCTTCAAAAGCGCAAAAAAGCGATTGGATGGACATTGGCAGATATTCGGTGGATAAGCCCCGCATTTTGCATGCACAAGATCATTTTGGAGGAGGATTTAAGGCCTTCTCTTGAACATCAAAGAAGATTAAATGAGGCTATGCAAGAAGTGGTAAAGAAAGAGGTTATCAAGTGGTTAGATACCGGTGTGGTTTACCCGATCTCATATAGTTCATGGACCTCTCCGGTCCAATGTGTGCCAAAGAAGGGTGGAATGACGGTTGTGACCAATGCCAACAATGAGTTGATTCCTACTTGGACGATTATGGGTTGGAGAGTGTGTATGGACTATAGAAAGCTTAACAAGGTAACAAGAAAAGATCATTTCCCACTACCATTCTTCAACCAAATGCTCGATCGTTTTGCGGGCCGGGCCTTTTATTGTTTTCTAGATAACTACTCGGGGTAAAATCAAATTCTTATTGCCCCGAAGGTTCAGGAGAAGACAAACTTTACATGTCCTTATGGCACGTTCGCTTTCTCAAGAATGCCATTTTGGACTATGTAATGCCCCGACGACCTTCCAAAGGTGTATGAAGGCAATTTTCACCGATATGGTGGAGGATATCTTGGAGGTCTTCATGGACGATTTCAGCGTGGTGGGGGATTCATTAGAGGAATGTCTAGTGAACTTGGATAAGGTGTTGGAAAGATGTGAAGAAACCAATCATGTGCTCAACTGGGAGAAATGTCACTTTATGGTGCAAGAGGGTATTGTATTGGGTCACAAAATCTCAAAACATGGAATTGAAGTTGATAAGGCAAAAATTGAGGTTATCTCAAGGCTACCTCCCCCTACTTTTGTCAAAGGGGTGAGGAGTTTTCTTGGTCAAGCCGGGTTCTACCGGCGATTCATTAAAGACTTCTCGAAAATTGTGAACCCGCTTTGCAAATTGTTGGAGAAGGATGTCAAGTTTGTCTTTGATGAGAAGTGCATGGAGTCTTTTGAGCTATTTAAAGTCAAGTTGACCACAACTCCTATCACCACCGCACCGAATTGGGAATTGCCCTTTGAACTTATGTGCGATGCGAGTGATGTGGCGGTAGGTGCGGTGCTAGGCCAAAGGATCAACAAAATGTTCCATCCTGTGTATTATCCTAGAAAAATTATGAATGAGGCCCAAAGAAACTACACGGTGATAGAAAAAGAGCTATTGGCTATTATGTTTGCGATGGAGAAATTTTGACCTTATCTTATGGGGGCAAACGTGATCATACACACGGACCATGCAGCCCTCCAGTATTTGATGACAAAGAAGGATTCAAAAGCAAGGTTGATGAGGTGGGTGCTACTCTTTCAGGAATTTTATCTAGAGATTGTGGATAGGAAGGGAAGAGAGAATCAAGTTGCGGACCATTTGTCCCGGCTAGAGGAAGAGGGGAGACCATGTAATGGTGTTGAGATGAATGATACTTTCCCCGATGAGCAGCTTCTTTCCGTTTCTATGTGTGATATGCCTTGGTTAACGGACATAGCCAACTTCATTGTGACCGATAATGTCCCGTGTGAGCTCTCTTCCAACCAATGGAAGAAACTCAAGCGGGATAGCTTGGATTTTTATTGGGATGATGCATATTTGCTTAAAATTTTCATGAATGGGGTGATAAGAAGATGTGTACCGGAAAGTGAACAAATGAACATATTGGAGGCTTGTCACTCTTCTCCCTATGGTGGCCATCATGGGGGGTGATGATAGCTTCAAAGGTTTTGAGTTGCGGCTTCTATTGGCCGACGTTGTTTAATGATTGTAACGACTTGATGAAGAGATGTAATGCATGCCAAAGAGCCAGTGGGATTTCAAAGAGGGATGAAATGCCTCTCAATAAAATTCTCGAGGTGGATATTTTTTATGTTTGGGGCATTGATTTCATGGGCCCGTTCATGAGCTCTTGTGGGAACACGTATATTCTTGTGGCAGTGGACTATGTTTCAAAGTGGTTTGAAGCCATGGCTCTACCAACCAATGAAGCCCGAAGTGTTGTGGCATTCTTGAAAAAGAGTATCTTCACTAGGTTTGGCACCCCTCATGCTATCATTAGTGATGGGGGGTCCCATATTTGCAACAAGGCTTTCGACTCATTGCTTGCTAAGTATGGAGTTAACCAAAAAGTAACCACCCCCTATCATCCACAAGCTAGCAGTCAAGTGGAAGTCTCAAATCGGGAAATAAAGAGTATTTTGTCCAAAACGGTAAATGCTAATAGGACTGATTGGTCGAAGAAATTGGATGATGCTCTTTGGGATTATCGAACGACTTACAAGACTCTAATTGGTATGTCTCCATATCGGTTGGTGTTTGGTAAGGCTTGCCATCTTCAGGTGGAATTAGAACACAAGGCTATGTGGGCGTTGAGAACGTTGAACTTGGAATGGGATGTTGCAGCCAATCTCTAAGCGGAGCAATTGAATGAACTTGATGAGTTTAGATTTCATTCCTACTCCAGCTCGTCCTTGTATAAGGACAAGATGAAGTACCTTCATGACAAATATGCCCGGGGTAAGGAATTCAAGGTGGGCGACATGGTTCTTCTTTTCAATTCCAGGTTAAGGTTATTTCCGGGGAAGCTCAAATCAAAGTGGAGTGGTCCTTTTGAAGTGGTATTTGTGACTCCTTTTGGTGCTCTTGATCTAAAAAACAAGAATGGTGAAGTATTCTGGATCAATGGGCATCGTTTCAAGCACTATTTGGGAAAGTTTGATGCATCCACGTGGTGGCCTCATTGATTTGAAATGATATGATGGTAACATGCGTTGTGCCGCGACGTTAAATCAGGCGCTTCTTGGGAGGCAACCCATGTCTTTTTCTATTTCTTTGATTTTCTTTGTAGACTAGGATTTATGAGCTAATAGTTTGCGAGATGTTGCAGGGATAATGTTGAAGCAGTGCAAAATAATGGCACAAAATGTCAGGTCTCTGAAGTTTGCCAGCGCGGCCGCGTTACATATCAGTGCGGTCCGTGATGGCTTGTGCAAGGATGTCTAAGTCTCTGAAGTTACCAGAGCGGCCGCGTAGCAATTTTGTGCGGTCCGCGCTGGGAGGACCCAATTATTCATGCTCTCTGAAGTTTCACACACGGCCGCGCTACATAACAGTGCGGTCCGCATGAGAAGCTAGGTTCAAGTGTGCAGGACATAAACCCAGCGCGGTTCGCGGCCATTTTTGCACAGCTGCGCTGGTAGGTAAGTAAGGGTTCCCACGGTTTTCTATAAATAGGGACCCAAGGCCTCATTTTACCCTTTTCGCACTCTAACTTCATGCTCCCTAATTTCTATTGTTCATCTGAGACTTTTGCATCAAGTATTTTGATTCTTCATAATTCCTGGTAACATTTCTTGCAAATTTCATTTGTTAGTTTTAATTTTTAATTATTATGTTTGCTTCCCAGTAGTATAGCTTCTTATTTCTTCCTATTTTTCTTAGGTTTAATGATTATTATAGTTTTTTGTGTTAGTTTTGAACACTGGGCATGAATTACTATATGGCTAATTGAGTAGGGACAACTAGGAATCAAAGACTTGATAAAAAATGGACTAAAATGTTAAACCCTAACTCAGTTCAATTAAATGGCCAAGCGCGACCGCGTGTCCTTTCTGCGTGGTCCGCGTTGATTCTTTTATGGGTGCCTAACTTGCCCAGCGCGGTCGCATCGCATTTTTGCACGGTCTATGCTGGCCCAACGCGACCACATTCCATATCAGTGTGGACTACGTTGGGGAGATCCAGAGAAGCCTATTTTGAGGTATAAGCTCAGCGCGACCGCGCATCAGTTTTACGCGGTCCGCGCTACCCTAACGCGACCGCGTGACTCTTTTGCGCGGTTTGCACACCTCTGTTCTATTGTACACTGCTTCTGTGTTATGAAATTTACTGTGTCCTCCTCTTCTGTTTTTCATCTATTCCACTGAATGTTCTTAAACTAACAATGTTAGACGTGTACTTTGGCAAATCATGGTTAAAAAATGAGGCGGTTAACAACCACAACAATCCGGGAGAGGTGGTGCCACCCGAGGGGGTAAGGGAAACAGAATTGCTAAACTCACACCCCAGGCTTGGGAAATCATTAAAAAGACTCGTAAACTGATACAGGATGCTGATAGGGTTGCCTCTCACTCTTCGGGGAGTGAGTATGCAACATCTAGGAGAATATCTTCAGAGTCTGCCCCCACTCACATCACTGACCCACTCCAATTACATGACACTCCTCCACCTTCACCATCATCCAAAAGACCAGTCAATGTAGTCTCGGATTCAACTGATGAGTCCGTAGCAGGAAGTAATGAATAATACTCCACCTCCCCCATAGCTTCATTATCTCGGGAGAGTGCAGGATATGGTGAGGGGGGTGAGCCTCAAGTTGGGGGAGCTGATCGAACCAGAAACCCTGAAGCCTAGGCAGACAGATTTGTTAGAAAGTTGGCATTCCACAAATTTAGAGAGTGGTGGCCCTTGAGGAAGTTGATCCCAGAGACAACATTCATTGACGAAGACCTCGTACCTCTCAACACGAACGTGCAAAAGCAATTTCGTACTAGATCTGGCTGGGACTTCTTCAAGAAGAGATGTATTGATGCCAATGAACTCATGGTGAAAGATTTTTATTGCAATGTTTCTCACCTAGTCAAAGACACGAGGTGACGAAGATGAGTGACAAAATGGTAGTGTTTGATGGGAAGTCGCTGAATGACTATTTGGGGTTCAAGGAGTAGGATGACTCGGAGTATTTAGCTAAGTTGGAAATGGGTGAAGAAGTGCGTCCTTGGTTGGCCGACTACTTGGCAGCCCCGGGCACTGTTCCAAAATGGTTGAAAGCGGGGAAGAAGAATCTACGGAACACCTTCAGTTTTGAAGCTAAAGGTTGGTTGGCCTTTATTTATAGTAGGCTTGATCCTTCTACCCGTGATCACTCCGTTCAACTTTTCCGGGCTGTTCTTATGGAATCCATCATGGCCGGGCTACCTCTCAATATGGGATACATCATCTCGAGGGTGATTTCTGTTGTAGGACAGGAGACCAACACAAACTACCCCTTCCCTAACACCCTGTCTATGTACTTTAGGGATTTGAAGGTCCAGAAGAAACATTTTGATGTCAAGGCCAAGCCAGTGGCTCCCTACTCATCGTGCAGCTAGTTAGGTTCCGACAACCCAAAGTCAAAGAAGTACCAGCCGCCTACCTATACCCCAATTGGCTAGTCTGAGGAGCCAGTTGTGGTAGAGCTTTCTACTAGGCCATCCACCATTCCTGCTACTACTACCGGTGACACCTTGGCCCCGGGTCGTTCTTCTGTTGCCGATCCTTCTACTTCAGCTGACCCGGCAGTCCCTTCATCAAAGACTCATCGGTTCACTGCCCACTATCTCAACTAGTCACTAGCCAGTTTGAACAACAGGATGTCCGCTACGACATCCAAGTTGTCCACATTTGCCACTTCAGTTGAGGCCTAGTCATCACCAGCTATCGCTCAGATTCCTCAATCTATTAAGGACACCTTGAAGAAGCTCCTGGTCAACGAGAAGAAGATTTTGGAGTCTCAGGCCACTATGACTAAGGTGGTAGATTCACAGGGCAAAGCTCTCAAGGAGCTTTCCAAGGAGCACAAAAAGATGAGGTAGTCAAGGGCGTCTAGGGAGTCGGTGAAGAAGCTTAGAGAGTACGCGGACAAGTTATTGCCAGATCAGATGCCTTTAGACTTGCTACTTGGGGATCCAGCCCTAAACCCAACAGCATCTCAACCACAGTAGGAGGAGGAGCCCAAGCCTCCAAGGAAGAAGATGAAGCTTCCTAGCACTGAGGGTGTAGTGATTGAGATAGAACAGGTTCAGGAGGGTCCCTCCAGTGTTTCACCAGATATTCAGCCGGTCCATGAGGCCCCTGTCCCAGCAACAGAGCAACAGCAAGCCGAGAACCAGTCTGAGGTTCCTGCCCATACAGAGGACCAGAGGACCACTGAGCAGCCCATGCACACAAATCAGGCTTAGGGAGCCATTCTATATCCTTTGATCTTATTTTATGCTTATTTGTGTAGTTGGCATTAGGGACAATGCCAACTCTTATTTGTGGTGGTGTGCCCTACCTTTTTGGATTATCTGGATGATTGTATATATTAGATTCTTACTTTATGTCTTTTTCTATTTCTAGTTGGTCTGTATATAAATTCACATTTTAGCTACTCTTCTCGTACTTTTATTCTCTTTTGGTCTGTATATAAAGTACTTTTGGTAGATATTCATCCCTCATTTTATATTCTACTCCCCTATTGTACATATTCATTCGATTTTTCTATTTTCGCAAAATTTTTAATTTTTAGCTTAGTAGATAGGCTCGTAGCCATTCGTTTTGTTTTTGGTGTTTTCATTAAACCCTTGATTTTCTTAATGCCACTGTTCTTTCCAAGGGTAGAGCATAGTGTGAATCGGGTGGCTCTTCTCGTTGATAGATGGAGTGACTACCTTCTTAAGTGTTTGAGTCTGTTTCTGTGATTTTTCTTTTGTTTTTTATATTTCGTAGTTAGGAGTACCTCAAGCAAAGCTTCACTTGGGCCTAACACATTTGCCTCTTATCCCATGGTCAAAGACAAAATGTAGTGTTTAGGGTAGGGTGAAAGCCGTGGACTTGATATTCTTGTGTTGACCAAACAATCAACATATGGTCTTGTTGGACCATTGTGCGATTGAATCATAACTAAGGTCGTTGTAGGCCCTCGACTCGATATCTTTAGCAATCCCCTAGCATGTGTGGTGAGGAATAGAATTCTGAGTCCAAGTCCCAAGCCAATGGTCTAGAACTTGCCCCGAGTGTTTGTTGAGGCGAAATCATAGGTGAAGTTTGACTTGAGAAGTCACTATAGGCTGTCCTTGATCCGATTCTAAAATGAACAATTCCATGGCCTACCAACAAAATGATCCCTAGTTAACCCTTTTCAGCCTTAAACCTTCTTCGTTCATGAACCAATGTTACAAGCCTATACCCGTTTCTACCCTCTCTTGGCACCTACGCTTTCCTTGAGCAATGACAAAGTCAAAGTTTGGGGGGAGAGACACGAAGGAAAACAAAAAGGGAAAAAGGCACTAAAGCAAAAAAAGAGAAAGTCAAGGCAATGAAAAAGAGAAAACGAAAAAGACAAAAAGAAAGACCAAGGTGAAAAAGAATAAAAAGGGGTCAACAAAAACGAAAGTGAAAAAGGTGTGGAAACAAAAGTAGAAAAGGGAGAAATGATCAGAATTGCCTAAGAAAGAGCGACAATATGTCCCTCTAACCCCTTGAAAAGAAATGAATTACTCAAAATAGTCAAGAAAGCGTGCCAAAATGAATCAAAGAAATTGCTTAAGGGAAGATTGAACCCATTTGAACAAAAATATGTCCTACCCTTACCCAAAAGCCTTCAGAATTGACTCCCCAAAAGCCCTATAGGATCTTGAGCTGAAGGGAACCTACATTAGTGTATACTTACATAAGGGGCAAGCATGTGGTACCTAGAGCCGGACTTGTGACCTTCTTTATGAGAGAAATGAGTAAAACTCCATCAACCTCGGTTTGTTTGTCAATACCCTAAAAGGTGAATTTCACTTAGGGAGAGTTGAGGATGTGTGAGTTTGGGTTCCACAATGACCAAGGTATTTGAGAAAAGCTCTTTGATGAAATGTTTCAACCCTTGATGCTCTTGTGTCACACTTGATCCGTAGTTTTCAAAAGCTTAAAATGTGTTAATGATGCATTTTTATTGAGGGCAATTGTAAGTCCCAATTGATGCTTGCTGAGTTTACTTTAGGATGGCTAGAAATTCTTGGATTGCCTTTTTAAGGGTGGGTCTTATTATGTTTGCTTGAGGACAAGCAAAGGTGTATGTTTGGGGGAGTTGATAAGTTAGGATTTTAACATGAATATACCCCTACTTGCTATTTCTTTAGTTACAAATTGCCCAAAAATAGTCCCAAAATACTTACAAGTTGCACTTGATTGCAGGTTTGAGCGATGAGATGCCAAATGTCAAAGATTACCTAAAAAATAGAGTGAAACCTGCCAAGTGTCAAAGACCAAGTGAAGTGAGGGACCAAAAGACCTAGCGTGGACTGCACTGATATGCCACACGGCCGTGCTAGGAGATTCAGAGACTAGTTAAATCAAAGGGCAATCCACGTGGTCACGCTCCATTTCTACACAGTTCGCGCTAGAAGGTTCAGAGACCCACAAGTGCGAGACAAAGTCCCACGCGGCCGTGCCACATTTCTACGCGGTCCACATGGATGAGATTCAGTGTGTTGGAGTTTTGGCGAAGTCTAGCCACGCGGCCGCGCCAGTTTTCCACCGCGGCTGCGCTATATTTCTTCGCAGTCTGCGGTCCCAACTTCAGAGAGCAGAGTTCAAGAGTCCAAGAGCAAATGCGGCCGCGCTACCTTTTTGAGCGGTCCGCGCTAACCCCGCATGGGTATTTTTGTCCAGTTTTTCTAGCCTAGTATAAATAGGACATTATACAATTTTTAGGTTGAGTTTTATGTTCTGAACAAGAGTTGCGCTCGTGAGACGTATTTTGTAGCCTAGTTTTGCAATTTTTCTATTCAATATAATAATTTCTAATTAGTAATCAGTCATTATGTTATTTTCATCATCTATTTCTTCTGTTTCATCTCTAATTATCTCTGGCTAAACCCATTAGCTAGGGTTGTGGCTTAACCCTAGTGTGGGTAGTTAATGGGTGTTGCATTCTAAGGTGAAATTGAGATTGGGTGTTTGTTATTTGGGTTAATTTTGTGTTTCAATCTAGAATTTGTGGTTGCAAACATGAATTCAAATGTTAGTGGGTCTAACTCTTCTTAAGAAAGAGAGTCTATGACCTAAAGTTGACCCAACAAGGAATTAGGATGGACCCGTGAGAATGGTAGTCCCAATTAACGGGTTAAACCTCGAGAGAGTAATTACCCTACTTGAACCGTAGTTGCTTGGTCAAATTGGCCTACCCAATTGGTCTTGAGACAGTCAATTGGGCGAAATCGTTCTCTCTACCGAGAGGTGTGAGAATGAGTACAATTGTGCAACAGTTATAGCATGAGCCCCAAATATATGAATCTCCCCTTAGTAACTTCTACCCGTTAGCTAGCCACCTAGGTAGTGTCACAACCCTAGTGCCTTTCTCCATAGTTAATACAACTTAGCGATATTTCCTTAGCATAATTTAGCTTTAATCCTTAGATTACAATAGTAGTTTTAAGTATAAAAATCCCAAAAATGTTAGGATTGCAATTAGAAGTACAAATGCAATTCTAGGATAAACATTCAGTTCAACTCCACTCCAAGCTCCCTGTGAAAATTTGACCCCGAACCACTATTCGGGTAAAAGCTGTTGCTACCCGCTCTTCCTAGCATTATGTAGTATTGAGACAGATACGATCAGGGGGTCATGGTGGTTATGTGGTATTGATTTGGGGTCAATTTGGTGGTGGCTGCGCTAGGATTTTAGGGTTATGGTATCTGTGAGTGGAGAGATGAGTGAGACGAGACAGGGGGTGCGGGGGTTCAGACACTTTTACAGTAAAGTTTCAATTGTTTTGAGTCTTTGGATGGTGAAAGTCCAATGGCTAAGATCTGCTGAGGTAAACGGGGTCGTTTGGATTATGAGTAGGGGCAGATTAGGTAATAGACGGGTTTTGGGCTGTTTTAACTAGTTTGGACGGGTAGAAAAGGGGAATTCGGTTTGGGCTTAGGCAATTCAAATTAAAATGGCCCAAACATCTGATTTCTTTATTTCCCTTCCTCTTTCTTTTCAATATCTTTATATTTTATTCCAAAATTCTTTTTCTATTTCAATAATTAAAAATAAAAATCTTAGTTAATTCATAATAAAAATTATCCTACCAAATTAAATTAATAATAATTAACACCACAAATTAAATATCAAATTAAAGGAAACTTAACAAAATTCAAAGCTAAAAATTAAACAATACAAAATAAATCATTTTTTTGATTTTTTTCTATTTTTGTAAAACACTAATTACTATAAATCTAATAAAGTAAAATTAAATCTAAATGCAAATGCAACATTTTTTTTGTATTTCTATGAATTGAATATGCATACAAAAATGCAAATAATTAGAAAAGTCTACAATAAATCCTAAAATAACAAATAATTAAAAGTAAAAATCTAATTTTTGGAATCCTGTAGGAGTAATTCAAGTGTATCAATGTGTGTAAAATGTCATGAATGATGTGACACCATATTGCATGAGGAAAATGCGTCTCTATGCATGCATGCCATATATGCATGCCAATGCCTTGTATCTCAGAGATGAATTGTGACGACCTAAAGGGTCATCACCTGTTTTCCTCATCTGTTCTGTGCTTCCAAGGCCTTGAAAACCTCATTTTCTATTACCTCAATTTGCGTGCACAGTTCGGGCGCGTAGCTGGAAAATTTATGTGTTGGAATATGTGAATTCTGTGAAAAATTTGAAGAATTTTGATATTAATATGAATATAGTTGACTTTGGTCAATATTTTTGATAAACGGACCCGGACCCAAGATTTGGAACGTCCCGGAAGGTCCGTAGAAAAATATCGGACTCGGGCATGTGCCCGGAGTGGAAATCCGAGGTCTAGAACCTGAGTAAAAGAATTTCTTTGTTAAATTGTTTTTCTTAAATTATTATGGAAAATGAAAATGAAAATTGATTAAAAGACTATGGTATCGGGCTTGTATTTTGGTTCTGACACCCGGTACAAGTCTTATATATTGTTTAAGCGCTTCCTGTAAAGTTTGGTCGAAATCGGACGTCGTTTGACGTGTTTCGGACCTAAATGTCTAAAGTTGGAAGTTTATGAATTTTAAAAGGAGAATCGTGAGTTTGAGGCTTGATTCTATATAAATGATGTTATTTTGGCTATTTGATCGTGAAAGCAAGTTCGTATGATGTTTTTGAGCCAGTGTGCATATTTGGTTTGGAGCCTCGAGTGCTCGGGTGAATTTTGAGTAGGTCCCGGGAGGCCTTAGGCTTAAAATATCAGATGTGGCACAGTAGCAGGTCCCATACGGCCGCGGTGCATTTCTACGTGGTCCACGTGGACTGGTTCAGAGAGTCGTTGGTTAAGTTCAACCAGCGCGGCCGCGCACTAAATCAGTGCGGTCCGCGCTGGAAGCCATGCGGCCGCGGTGCATTTCTATGTGGTCCGCGTGGCCAGGTTCAGAGAGGCCCATGGCTTGGGTTCGACAAGCGCGGCCGCATACCAAAACAGTGCGGTCTGCGCTAGGTAGGTTCGGTGCGGCCGCGTGGAATTTCTGTGCGGTCCGCGCCAGCCTTCAGTAAAGTATATAAATTCGAGATTTCAGCTATTTTTACACTTTTTCAAAACCCAAAACATAAGAGGCGATTTTCCAAACACTTCTTCTTCTTCAAAACGATTGGTAAGTGATTTCTAATTTATTTTCTTTACTCCTTAACATCTTTAAACAATAATTTCAAGTTCAAACCAAGGATTTTAATTGGGAAATTTGGGAATTTAGGGTAGAACTAGGGTTCCTAAATTTGGGGGTTTTGGAACTCAATTTGGGGTCCGATTCCAAAATAAATCACATATCTGAGTTAATGGGGGGATGGGTAATCAGGTTTTAATTCGAACCTCAGGTTTTGACCACGTGGACCCGGGGGCGTTTTGGGATTTTTTGAGTAAAACTTAGGGAAACCATTTTTTATGCATTCACATTGATTCATAAAGAGTTTATTAAAGTAATTGAACGATTTGTGATTAGATACGAGCGAATTGGAGGTGGAACCGCGAGGTAAAGCAATAGTTGAGGATTAAGTGGATTTCAAGGCTTTGAAGTAAGTGTTTGGTCTAACCCTAGCTTGAGGGAATATGAGTTGAGTCTTGTTGCTAGTTGCTATGTGATCGAGTACGATGTATAGGCATGGTGACGAGTATCTATATGTTGGTGTCTAGCATGACCGTGAGTCCTTATATTGTGATTACCATGACTTGGTTGTGAGCTCCGTATTTATTGGAGAAATTCTATATGTTGCGAATAACATGTGAACGGTAAAATAATTATTTGATTCCTGGAGCATTGGCTCGAATTGTGATACGAATATTGAAAATATATGAAATGACTGGAATCTTTGGAGCGTTGGCTCAGAATAGTAAAATGAATTATAAGATAAGTAAAGTAAGGAGAAAAGGAAACGTTGATTATTCCCTTGTCGGGACGTAAGTATTTAATGTATCTCCCTTGCCGGGATAATTGAACTATTAATTGTGCTCCCTTGCCGGGATGACTGAGCTGTTAATTGTACTCCTTTGCCGGGATGTTTGCTATGTATTTGTCTGCTGTGTGTCCCTTCATTGTAACTGTTCTTGTGGACTCAGAATGTTAAATGATATTGAGGAGCGGGTTGCACGCCGCAACAAATGATACTGAGGATCGGGTTGCGCGCCGCAACAATGATAAATGATAAATAATGTGGGTCGGGTTGCACGCCGCAACAATGATATGTGGAGAGGGTTGTACACCGCAACAATGGTAATTATGGAGCGGGTTGCACGCCGCAACAGTTGTTGACATCTGTGGTTATGTCTGAATATTTATTTCTTATTTCATTGTGTAATCAAGCTGTTTTTGGTTGTTACTCTAGATTACTGTTTAATTGTATTTCCCCGCAGCATGTTCCCCCTTCCTTGATGTTGATTTCTTGGTATTCGATATTCCGCTGTATATTTTATAACTGCACAGGTTTATGTGGTGTCTAGTCTAGCCTCGTCACTATTTCGCCGGGGTTAGGCTAGGCACTTACCAGCACATGGGTCGGTTATGCTGATACTACACTTCTGTGCGTTTTTGCACAGGTCCAAGCTTTGAGCAGCAACAGTAGTAGTTCGATAGCACAATATACCACGAGACTGAGGTAGCTTGCAGGGGTCCGCAGGCCCGGCGTCTCTTGTTATGTTTTACATTTATACTGTGGTCTCATTGTTTCGAGACAGACAACTGTTATATTTCTTTCAGACCTTTATATGTAGTTTATTCCTAGTGGTTCATGAGTATGTGACACCAAATCTTGGGTAGAGGATTTATGCTGAGTATTTCGTATTTAATTCAGACTTATAAAGAATTAGACTTCCGTAGTTATGGTTATTATTATTGTTTATGCTATTAAATTGACAACAGGATGGGTTTTACTAATGAAAAATGGTGAGTAAATTGGCTTGCCTAGCTACCACGAGTAGGCGCCATCACGATCCCGATGGTGGGAAATCCGGGTCGTGACAAGTTGGTATTAGAGCACTTGGTTACATAGGTCTCACAACTCACGAACAAGCTTAGTAAAGTCTGAGGGGTAGGTACGGAGATGTCTGTACTTGTTCCCTAGAGTCAATTGAGTTAGGAAAAATCTCTCATTTGTTCTTTCTTGTCATGCGATTTGGTTCCTCAAATGCTGATTGAATTTCTACTCTGTTCTTTCGCAGATGGCTAGAACACGCGCTTCCTCATCCGCTGATCAGCAGTTCGAGCCCTAGGCAGCTCCCGCTAGGGCCAGAGGACGTGGCCAGGCTAGGGACCGAGGTAGGGTCAGAACCCAGCCGCCAGCAGCAACACCAATGGTAGATACTTAGGTTAACCTTGGTGTGGAGGTTCCGGCCCCAGTCCAGACAGTTCTGGTGGGCCCACCTCAGGTCCCAGAGGTGTTTATTGCTTCCCCTATTCTTCAGTATGCCTTGGTTCGGTTGGTTGGTATTATGGAGAGTTTCACTAGAGCAGGATTGCTTCCTACAGCACCAGCCACTCCTCAGGCTGGAGGAGGAGCCCATACTCCTGCTGTACGTACTCCGGAGCAGGTAGCTCCCTAGACTCAGGTTTTACTGGATCAGACAGCTACGGCAGTTCCGCCAGGGGTAATTGCACAGACCGCAGATGGTGCGGCTATGTCCGCAGATGCTTTATGGAGGTTGGATAGATTCACTAAGCTCTTCACTGCTACATTAAGCGGAGTTTCTTCTGAGGACCCCCAGGATTTCTTATAAAGCTTCCATGAGGTTCTTCGTAAAATGTGCATTGTGGAGTCCAACAGAGTTGATTTTGTGGCTTTTCATTTGTCTGGATCTGCCAAGACTTGGTGGAGGGATTACTGTTCAGCTAGACTAGTAGGGTTGCCGCCTTTGACTTGGGATCAGTTCTCGGAGTTATTTTTAGAGAAGTTCCTTCCCGTTACTTAGAGGGATGCTTATCGGAGGCAGTTTGGGCACCTCCAGCAGGTATCTATGATGTTCACACAGTACGAGACCGGGTTTATCTATCTAGCTCGCCATGCCCTCGTCATACTCCCCACTGCCAGGGAGAGAGTGAGGAGATTTATTGATGGGTTGATTCAGCCTAACTGACTTCAGATGGCCAGAGAGGCAGGTAGTGATATTACTTTTTAGGAGGCGGCCAATGTGGCCTGCATGATCGAGATGGTTTTACCACAGGGGGGCGGTTATAGGGCAGACAAGAAGCCCCGTCACTCAGGTCGCTTCGGTGGTGCCTCATCTGGAGGTAGGGATTCTTATGATAGGGGCTAGTCTTCCAAGCCTTTTCAGTCAGCCCTCTAGGCTTCACAGGGTGGTTCAGGTGATCGTGGTTTTCGTGAGTAGTATTCAGACCAGCAGCCCATCAGTGCACAGCCTCTTCAGAGTGTTCGTGGAGTTCATTCGGGCCGTCAGGGCTAGTCTCGTCATTTCGAGGGGTGGTATGAGTGTGGAGAATAAAGTCACATCAGGAGAGATTGCCAGAGATTGAGGGGTACACAGTCACAGCAGCAGGGTCCTCGCCCCATGATTCAGGCACCAGCTCACCCACAGCCTGCCCAACCAGCCAAGGGCGGGGGTAGGGATCATAAAGGTGGAGGTCGAGACCGTAGAGGTGGAGGCCATCCCGCCAGAGGTAGAGGTCAGCCGGTGGATGACCTTCCTAGAGACATGGTTCCGGGAGGTGGTGCTGAGCCCCGATTTTGCGCTTTGCCAGCCAGGCCAGAGGCGGAGGCGTCAGATGCTGTGATTACAGGTACCATTCTGCTTTTCGATAGAGATGCTTTAGTACTATTTGACCTTGGGTCTACATATTCATATGTGTCTTCCTATTTTTCACCTTGCCTGACTTTTTCTAGTTATCCCTTAGACATTCCTGTTGTGTTTGAGGGTCTTGAGACTCGTGTTGATTTATTACTGTTAGATATGATGGATTTTGATGTTATATTGCAGATGGATTGGTTGTCCCCGTATCATGCTATCCTAGATTGTCACGCTAAGACTGTGACCTTGGCTTTGCCAGAATTACCCCGACTAGAGTGGAAAAGAACCCCAGGTCATGCCACCCGCAATGTTATTTCCTACGTTAAGGCTCGACGCATGGTCGAGAAGGGTGTTTAGCTTATCTGGCGTATGTTCGTGACTCCAGCGCAGAGGTTCCTTCTATTGACTCTGTTCCTGTTGTACGGGAGTTTCCCGAGGTTTTCCCTTCAGACCTACCGGGTATGCCGCCCGACAGGGATATTGATTTCTGTATTGATCTGGTTCCAGGCACTCAGCCCATTTCTATTCCACTGTATTGCATGGCCCCGCCAGAGTTAAAATAGCTAAAGGATCAGTTGTAGGACTTGCTATAGAAGGGCTTTATCAGGCCTAGTGTTTCTCCTTGGGATGCGCCGGTGTTATTTGTGAAGAAGAAGGATGGTTGATGCGGATGAGTATTGATTACCGGCAGCTAAACAAGGTGACGATAAAGAATAAGTATCCAGTGCCGAGGTTTGATGATTTTTTTTACCAGCTCTAGGGAGCAAGGGTGTTCTCAAAGATAGACTTGAGATCTGGCTACCATCAGCTGAAGATTAGGGCGTCTGATGTCCCTAAGACAAAATTCCACACTCGGTATGGGCACTATGAGTTTTTAGTCATGTCATTTGGGATGACCAATGCCCCAGCAGCATTTATGGAGTTGATGAACCGAGTGTTCAGGACTTATATAGACTTGTTCGTGATAGTCTTTATAGATGCTATCCTTGTGTACTCCCGCAATCAGGAGGAGCACGAGCAGCACCTCAGAGTGGTTCTTCAGACTCTGAAGGATAGTCAGCTATATGCTAAGTTTTCAAAATGCGAGTTCTGGTTGAGTTCGGTTGCGTTTATGGGTCATATTGTATCAGTAGAGGGTGTTCATGTGGATTCAAAGAAGATTGAGGCAGTCAAGAATTGGCCTCGACCGGCTTTAGTGACCGAGATTCGGAGTTTCTTGGGGTTAGAAGGTTACTATCGTCGGTTCGTATAGGGGTTCTCTTCTATTGCAGCCCCGATGACCAGGTTGACCCAGAAGGGTGGCCAGTTCAAGTGGTCAAATGAGTGCAAGGCGAGCTTTCAGAAGCTCAAGATAGCTCTGACTACGGCACCAGTGTTGGTTTTGCCCACGGGTTCAGGGTCTTACACCATCTATTGTGATGCTTCCCGTACTGGGCTTGGAGCGGTATTGATGCAGGATAGCAGAGTTATTGCCTATGCTTCGAGACAGTTGAAAATCCATGAGAAGAATTATCCGGTTCATGAAATAGAGTTGGCAGCGGTTGTTCATGCTTTGAAAATTTGGAGGCATTATCTATACGGTGTGGCATGTGAGGTATACACGGATCACAAGAGCCTTCAGTACTTGTTCAAGCAGAAGGAGTTGAATGTGCGGCAGGGGATATGGCTAGAGTTGTTGAAAGATTATGATGTTACTATCTTATACCACCCAGGTAAGGCCAATATGGTGGCCGATGCATTGAGTAGAAAGTCTACCAGAATGGGTAGTCTTGCTTATATTCCGGTCAGCCAGAGACCGCTTGCTTTAGATGTTCAGTCCTTGGCCAACCGCTTTGTGAGATTAGATATTTCTGAGCCTAGAAGAGTGTTGGCTTGCACGGTCGCTCGTTCTTCTCTATTGGAGTGTATCCGTGAGCTGCAGTTTGATGATCCCCATTTGTGTGTCCTGAGAGACACGGTGCAGCGTGGAGGTGCCACAAAGGTAACCTTAGATGACGACGGGGTGTTGAGATTGCAGGGGCGAGTTTGTGTGCCCAATGTTGATGGGATTCGAGAGTTGATCTTAGCGGAGGTCCATAAATCTCAGATTTCTATTCTCCCGGGCGCCGCGAAGACGTATCAGGACTTGCGGCAGCATTATTGGTGGCATAGGATGAAAAAGGACATTGTCGCATATGTCGCTCGGTGTTTGAATTGTCAGCAGGTCAAATATGAGCATCAGAGGCCTGGTGGTATGTTTCAGAGGATTGAGCTTCCCGAATGGAAGTAGGAGCAGATTACAATGGATTTCATTACTGGACTTCCGTTGACTCGGAAGAAATTTAATGCTATTTGGGTCATCGTTGATAGGCTGACCAAGTCAGCATATTTCGTTCCAGTAGCAGTCTCCTATTCATCCGAGAGGTTAGCTGAGATTTATATCCGGGATATTGTTCGCCTTTATGGGGTGCCGGTATCCATCATCTCAGATAGGGGTACGCAGTTTACCTCGCGCTTCTGGAGAGCGGTGCAGCAAGAGTTAGGCACCCAGGTTCAGTTGAGCACAGCATTCCATCCTCAGATAGATGGTCAGTCTGAGAGGACTATTCAGATATTGGAGGATATGCTCCGAGCTTGTGTTATTGACTTTGGAGGCTCGTGGGACCACTTTTTGCCTTTAGCAGAGTTCGCCTACAACAACGGCTACCAGTCCAGCATTCAGATGGCTCCATATGAGGCATTGTATGGTAGGCGATGTCGGTCTCCAGTCGGATGGTTTGAGCCGGGAGAGGCTCGGTTGTTGGGTACTGACTTAGTTCAGGAGGCCTTAGATAAGGTCAAGATTATTCAGGAGAGATTGCATTCGGCTTAGTCGCGGCAGAAGAGTTATGAAGACCGTAAGGTCCGAGATGTAGATTTTATGGTTGGTGAGCGTGTATTGCTCCGGGTGTCGCCTATAAAGGGCGTGATGAGGTTCGGAAAGAAGGGCAAGCTTAGCCCAAGGTACATTGGTCCGTTTGAGATACTTGATCGAGTGGGAGAGGTGGCTTATAGACTTGCATT
>MU734940.1:31526-49676 GCA_026770625.1 Nicotiana glauca
AAATCATTGTGATAATTCCAAATGTAACATCAAAAAATTAACAAAGTGACAAATTTTAGGACAAAGCTCATATAAATTTGGATATTCAAAAATTATTGACAAAAAAATTATAAAAAAGACACAATGAAATTAACTACCTAAAATTAACTACTCAAACATGGATAAAATAAGATAAATACATAAAAAGAATTTATTTGATGACTACGTAAGTCGCTTTAATTCAATCGAGAATTTATTCATTAAAATCAAATAATATTATTGAGAATAATATAATAAAATTTAAAATAAAAATTATTCCTCTGAAAGTTTTTTTATTTCTTTATTTTCGTTTTTTTAATTTTAAAATAATTTTAAAACTTCAACTTGAAAGCACTCCCAAATTTGGATTGGTAATTTATTATTTTATAATTTTATTTTTATTTTAAAACTCCAACTTAAAACTACTTAACGATTTGAATGAGTAGTTTTTCTTCTCTTTTTTCGTTTTTATGGCTTTTTTTTTTCGCTTTCTTATTTTCAAATAATTTAAAAACTCCAACTTGAATTATTTGAAAATAAGAAAGCGAAAAAAAGCCATACAAACGAAAAAAAGAGAAGAAAAGCTACCCATTCAAATCAGTGAGTAGTTTTAAGTTGGAGTTTTAAAATAAAAATAAAATTAAAAAATAATAAATTACCAATCCAAATTTGGGAATGCTTCCAAGTTGAAGTTTTAAAATTATTTTAAAATTAAAAAACGAAAATAAAGAAATAAAAGAACTTTCAGAGGAAAATATTAAATAAAGTAATATATTAATAAAAATTTCTATTAACAATGTAATAATATTAAAAATTGGATGATATAATAAAGCAAAATACTAAACAATTCTAATATAATAAAGAAAAATATTGAACAAACAAGTTATTTACTAACCATATAATTACATTTGATTTAATAGAGATTTTATTATTGGGTGTATCGTATTGACAAACAAGATGACAATTAAATTTTATTAAAGTAATATGATACAATAGGATCAAACAAGCCCGATTATAATTTAATTTAATTAATATTTTTTTTAATATGGACCACGCATCGCGCGGGCACCAACAGTAGTTTTTATAAAAAATCGTCGTTTACGCCTGCGCCTTTTAAAACAGTGTGTATTGTGTACAATCTGCAAAATCCATTTTCCTTTGTTTGGCTCGCACTTGCAATACACGGATCAGTGAGAAATTTACACTCTCTAAATATGGTGAAGCTTTTCCAGCAGAGTCTGAAATCATGCTATAAATGTAACCCTACTTCACTTATGATATTCAGATTTTCTACCAATTCTCAAACCCTAACATCTTCTTCAGAGGAGGACAATCTCAGAAAGCTGATACGTTATGCACCCTCTACTGTGTCCGTTATACCAATAATTAACCAATGGTTTAATGAAGGGAAGGCCGTAGAGTATGAAGACCTCAAGAAAGCTATCAAGCATCTCAGGGGACTCGGGCGCTTCAACCATGCTCTTCAGGTACCCCTCACTCACTCTCTCTAGATTGCTTTGTTTATTCTTTTGAAACGGGTCGACAGCGATGTGATAGGATGTCCCTGAACCCGGTCAATGGCACAAATGAGCTTCAACGGAGCTAGTCGCGAACTTGTGAACTTTTGACCGGTAGGTTAAACTGACCAATTGGCAAAAATTTTGACTTTTGATCGAGGTTTGCCCATTGGTAAGATAATCTGACCTAAATGCCAAAAGTTAAAAGACCACCTCTTATGGTGTCCTATTTTTGCCATTTTTTTAACCCTACCCATTTAATTCTAGAAGGAGACCAAGTGCACAAATAGCCAAAACTTTCAAATTGTTTAAAATTTAGCCAGAGAAACTTCAGACTCGACCTTCATGCAGAAGTTAGGATCTGGAAATTCAAAACTGTATGAAGTTTGATTTTCCTAGTTCAACCTTCATACCTTGAAGTGAGCCGAGGGTCTTTTGGAAACACCCTCCCTACCTTCACAAGGTGGGGGTAATGACTGATTACATACTACCCCGACCCCACTTGTGGGAATATACTCGGTATGTTGTTGTTGTTGTGAGCTTCATACCTTGGAGTTTGAAGCTAGAATTTGGCATTTCAAAATTTAGACCAGAGTGTCTTAAGAGGTGGGAGAGGTCTGAGGTTTGCCAAAGCTTGCTAAACTTTCACTAGTTTTTAAAAAGCTGGATATGTTTTATATCTACTGAGTGCTTTCCTTTCACTATATCATAGAGTTTACTGCATGATCATTGTGTCAATGATGCTTTGCCAATAAAAGGTTTAGATTTGATTTTTTGTTCATTGACACTATCGTAAAAATATTCTGAATAATCTGAAGCAAACTATGTAACATAAAATAATACATTAAGAAGGAAAACTAAATTCAAGCATGCAAATTAGGATTGAACATCCAGAGCTGACTCAGCCATGACTGCACTCACTTAAATTTAAGTGCCAAGTTGGTCTTAGTTCCGGCAGAACCCTTTTTCCACCCTTTCCCCCTTGTTTATGTGTTGTGTCCAGATTCAATTTTCTGCTTCTTATTTTTTTTTATCTCAGATTTATGAATGGATTAACAACTCAGAGCATCCTCATTTATCATCTAGAGATGTTGCAGTCCGACTGGATTTGATATCAAAAGCTCGTGGATTGGAAGCAGCAGAGGAGTATTTCGCTAGCATTCCAGATACTCTTAGAGCTTCTTGTGTGCCTCTTTTGAACTGCTATGCTGATGCAAAATCATTGATAAAAGCAGAAGATACAATGCAAAAGATGAGGGATCTGGGGAATGCTGACTTAGTGACTTACAATGTTATGATGAATCTTTATGCTAAAATGGGAGACCTTAAGAAACTACAATCGTTAGTGCAAGAGATGGAAGATAAGGGAATTGCTGGTAATGCATTCTCCTATACTATCCGCTTAAATGCGTATGCATCTGTTCCCGATATTAAGGAGATGGAGAAACTTTTGATGAAGATGGAAGAAGATCCGCTGCTGATTGAATGGAATGGTTATGCAGTCGCTGCCAAGGGCTACATGAGAGCTGGTGATGTAGAAAAGGCTTCAGAGGTATTGAATAAATGCGAGCACCTAAGTAAGGAGAAAAATGCAAGGCTTGCTAATGAAGTCATTCTTTCCCTCTATGCTAGTATGGGAAAGAAAAATGATGTCTATCGTATTTGGAACAAATTAAAGAATAGACATAAGGTCTGCAGTTCAAGTTATCTTTCCATGATAAGTGGACTGGAAAAGTTAGATGATATTGATGGTGCAGAGAAGATATTTGCCGAGTGTGAAGCGAAAGAGGTATATTTTGACATTAGAATTCCAAATTTGCTCATAGCCATCTACTGCAGAAAGGGTCAATTAGGAAAGGCTGAATCCACTATGGAAAGACTCTTGAAGAGTGGGAAGAGGCCAAACTATAGAACGTGGGATCATCTGGCGTTCGGATATTGTTTACACCATCAGATGGATAAGGCAGTTGAAACATTGAAGAAAGCAATCTTCGCAAGTGACCCACTGCAGAAGCCAAATATTCACAGTTGGCCTTCGTGTGTTGATTACTTGCAGTCAAATGGAGATACTGAAAGAGTAGAAGAGATTAAAAAGTTGCTTGAGGAGCGAGGCCTCTTCTCAGCAGAGTGTGAAAGGTCTGATAACTGCATTAGAAATAGAAATTGTGGGTCTGAAGAACTTGATGAAAGAGAAGAACTTGAGGAGACTGGGTGACGACAGTAGGAACATCTCTAGGGTACTTGATGGAGGATTACTTGTTTGAGGGTGTTGGATTAGAATATTAGAACTGTTAATTTCTTAAATATGATAAAATATACTTTGGACAAATACCATATGTACATTGGTAGATATCTATGAATAGGTGCGTCTTATATTTATCAAATTATCAATTAATCAATATTATAAATCTTCTCTGTTATTTTCTCATAATCTGTCTGCTCTAAATTAAGATATTGTTCCCTGGGATACATGCTTGCTTTTAGATGGGTTTCTTTAGCTACATCGTTCCATGTGAAGTGTTTAGAGTTGTGAAATATGATATATAATTGTTTTGTTATCTGTTCTTGCATTTTTCTATTTGTTTTCCTGTTCAACACAGGTTGAGGAAAGAGGATAATATAAACTGAAAACTACAAATCTGACTGTGTTTTTGGTATTAGTCCAAGGAGTTGGTTTACTTTTGGATTGTTATGTTTGTTTTGCTCTTTTTTTCAGCCAAGTAAAGTCCTTTCAAGATTATGTTCTTCATACTTGATCAATAGCGGCTCCATTTTTTTTACTAACAGGACATATCTGATTCAATTCTTCGTCCGCCCTTTCCTTTGCAGCATAGGAATACATATTAAAGCTTAAGACTTATGTAAGTGCTTTTAAATAAGTATGCTTGAAGCAGCTTCATCAGCTTTGGGCTACCAATCACATTATTATGGCCCTGAACTCCCAGGAAATACTTCAGATTTGCAACAGGAAGCCTAGTTTCCTTAAATGATATGTAGAATTGTTTCTCTTTTTTATTTTATTTATATTTTAATTTTGAAGTAAAGTTGTTTGACAGTTTTGGGGGGGGGGGTGTGTATAAGGAGGAAGAAGAGGTAAAAATTAGGTTTAAGGCTCCACAATATTGGGGGTTTTGCTGATAATTAATGACTTCCCTAATCTAGTTTAATTGACAGAATAGTTTTTCTTTAAGCTCCAGTTTTTGTTTTTTTTTTCGTTTCTCGCCTGGTGTTAGGCATTAAGCTCCAGTTTTGTAATTCACAAAGCAAAGCTCCACTTTTGAAATTCACAAGCGATTATTTATCTTTAAGCACTCGATATCTGAAACTTGATAAAGTATTGTTGTTGGCAATAATTTGGATTAATGAGGAAAAATACTCTCTATTGTATGATTTTTAATTTCAGCGAACCTAAATTATTGTGATCATTGAAAATTTTACTCCTAAAATATTGGTGAAGCTTCTCCAGCAGAGTGTGGCTGCTTTGAAATCACGGTGTAAATGTAGCCCTACATCTCTTATGGCTCTTCGGTTTCCATCACACGAGAGCAATTCTGAAACCCTAGCATCTTTCTCAGCAGCTCCAATTCCAAAGGAGGAAGACAGTCTCTACCAAAGGCTGATACTGCATGCACCTTCTACTGTCCTCATTCTTCCAATAATTAAGCAGTGGGAGGAAAGTCCGTGTAGTATGAGGACCTCAAGAAATCTATCAGACAGCTCTGGGCATTACGGCGCTTCAAGCATGCTCTCCAGGTAGCTCTCGCTCCTCTCTCTCTAAATTGTTTCTTTATTTAGTTTAATGTTGAGAGGGGTCGGCAGTGGCAGTAGCAGTAGCGAGTAGTAATGTCCCTGAGCCGGCGGTGAGCCCTATCGATCTAAAATTCTAGAAGGTCCTGTCTTGGCCGCATTTTCAATTTAGAATTGTGCGGCAAGTGCACAAATAGCCGCTTGGAGCACTGCTGTTTAAAGAATATCCTAAATTACAAAGTAATTAATATTTAGCCGTCTCAGGATCAACTTCAGGTCTGAGACTGGTAAGAAGTTTCAAACTTCAGACATACTCGGGTCTAAAGTTGGGGTCTGAAGTCAGGGACTACCAAGTCTAATGTCACAACCAAATGTGGGTTAGATTGTTTCTTCGACCTGTAACTCAATCATGCCCTTTAGAACATCAATTTCGTCATTCCTCTATAATCTTTGGAACAACTACCTTCTCACATCCTCAGTGGGCATTTTCTTCACTAAACTTTCAATCTCTTTCTCTGTTCCTCCTCGACCCCTTATATTCCTTTGCTCCATCGTCATCCACCAGCCACCTAGCTCCTTTGCTGGTGGTGGAAGCTGTACAATAGAAATCACCTGCAAATTCAAAGAAGAACAAGCAGCGTATTGTCTAAAGTTGCCTTCTTCAGGCTAAAATTTAAAGAGTTTGGAAAAATTGGCTAAGCTTTAAATAACACATGTAAAAACGGATACCTGGGGCAAATCCTATGACTGATCCCCGCTAAACGGGTGGGGAAATGGCAATGGTAAAAATATACCAGGTAGCCGCTTTTAGGGCACTGTTGAGGTATAGCTAGCGTTCGCTAAGTATTTGAAAAACAGCCACAACTTTAAAATGCCAACGAGTTTGAAAGATAGCCATTTTGTTTTTTAAACTTTAGGACTGTTTCAGGTTTTTGCCTTTCTAAATTTTTTTTTTCCTGAAGTTTGAACTGCCATAGGAACTTCAAGAAAACATCCTGAACTTACAGATCAAACTTCAGGATTTTTCCTCATATTGGGATTGAACTTCAGGAAATTGATAGACAGAAACCAAACCCTTGTTTTGCTTCTGGGGATAGAGCAACAATGGAACTAGTCATACTACATATACCATCTTTAAATGTGACTCAACATATTAATTCTTCACCAAAACACAAACAATATGAAGAACACAAGAGTAAAACCTAGATTGTAACAATGGTGTATACGAAGTTCCACACCTGTTCAATAATCACAATGGTTTACTTTGTCTTTCATCGACTTGCTCTGCGGCTTCCTCGCGCTAGAGTGTTGTAAATAGCGCTCGCCTCAGCGCTAATAGCGTGAGGCGATGCGATGCGAGCTGCCGGCGCCATTTTGCTCTGTTGCGTGGCGATTTCAGAAAGGCGAGCGTCTCTCCCTGTGTAGTGAGAGGCGCTGCGATGCGCGAGGCGATGTGTAGCGGCGCTTTTTGAAAGAAAAAAAAGAAAAGGTAGCAACCAAACACGATTAAAATACGAATTAGGGCTTCGATTTTTCACTTCTTTCTCCTTCAACAACCATCAACGCTATTTGTTTTTTCGATCAATAAATTAAATATTAGGGCTTGGGATTTCATCTTCTTCTTCGTTCATCATCGACTTCATAACACAGGTATGTTGTCCATTTCTTCTTTCTTCTTCCCCTTCTTCTTCTAGTTTCTGCTGTCCATTTTTTTCTTGGACCATTGCTGTCAATTTCTTTTTCTTTCTTCTTTTTTCTTTCTTCAATCTTCTTCCTTTCTTCCTTTTTTTTTTTTTTGGCTCTGCTGTTCGAGCAAGCCGCTGAGAGTTCTTTGAGGTTTGAGCTAGCTTTCTTTCTATCTTTATTTCTTTCTTTCTTCCCTTCCTTTTTCTTCTGCTCTTTTTTTTGTGCTCTGTTTTTTTAATCCTGGATATGGGCAGAGGCAGTCAGACAGAGAGCTACTTCATAGTTCAAATCAAACCTAAAATTTACTCTTTTTTTCTTTTTTTCAGTTAGTCTTATAGAGCAGAATTAATTGCATATAGATGTTGCTTGTTTTAATTTATGAATCTAGTTATTAATATATTATTGCTATTAAGTTTTTAATTATATATAAAATATTTTTTTTTTTTTGTATAAATTGTCACTTTACGTCAAAAAGGCGAGCGCTTTGTTTGCTCGCGCCTCAATGAAGCAAGCCATCGTCGCTATTTGTGCACGCTATCCAAAACACTGCTCGCGCGCGAAAATGAGTGTTTAACATGTATATATTTTAAAGTTAAATGGGGAGCACATGCAACCCAAGACTCTCTTTTGCTTTTTCTTTTCCTTTTCTTTTATTTTCTTACTTTGAAAAGAATATATGAAAGAAAGAACTGTGTAGGAAAACATCAAACTGCATGTCACATAACATGGTAATAGCAGTGGTGCCTAGGAAATAAAAGGTTTAAGGTTTGAAATATGTTCTATGACACTATTGCAAAGACATTCTTAATAATCTGAAGCAAATGATATCAGTAACATAAAATAATACGTTAAAAAGGAAAATTAAATTCAAGTTGCAAGTCAGGAATGAACGATTAGAGTTGACTCAACCATGGCTGCACTCACTTAATAATAAGTGCCAATTGGTCTAGGTTCCAGCAAATTTTATTTCATTGTTACACCCCTTGTTACTGTGCTGTGTCCAGATTAGTTTCCTGCTTCTTATTTTTGCTTCAGATTTATGAACGGATTAACAACTCAGAGCGTCTTTATCTATCACCTGGAGATGTTGCAGTTCAGCAGGATCTGATATAAAAAACTCACGGTCTGAAAGCAGCAGAGAAGTATTTCGCTAGCATTCCGGATAATCTGAGAGCTTCTTGTGTATTTGGTGCTCTTTTGAACTGCTATACTGATGCAAAAGCGTGCATGGAGTAAAGCGGAAGGAACAATGCAAAAGATTAGGGAATTGCAGGATGCTAATTTAGTGACTTAATATATTACGATGAACCTTTATGCTAAAATGGGAAATCTTGAGAAACTACACTCGTTAGTGTAAGAGATGGAAGATAAGGGAATTGTTGGTGATAGTATCTCCTATAATATCCGCTTAAATGCATATGCATCTGTTCCTGATGTAAAAGTGATAGAGAAGCTTTTGATGATGATGGAAGAAGATCCTCTGCTGATTGAATGGTTGCTTATGCAGTCGCCGCCAAGGGCTACCTGAAAGCTGGTGATGTAGAGAAGGCCTCAGAGGTATTTAAAAAGTGCGAGTACCTAAGTAAGGGGAAAAAGGAAACACTTGCTAATGACACGCTGCTTACATTTTTTATTTTTTATTATTTTTTTTTTTTATTTTTTTTTTTTAAACCCCTCCCAAATTAGGAGGATCTATAGTGTTTTCACACTTCCCCTCCAGCGTGACTCGAACCCAGGACCTAACGGTCGTAGGTGGAGGTGCTTACCAACTGAGCAAGCCTCACTTGTCACACGCTGCTTACTTAGTCTTTGCTAGTATGGGAAAGAAAAATGATGTCTACCGTATGTGGAAAAAATTTAAAAATAAAGGTAAGCTTTCCTGTTCAAGTTATCTGTGCATGATGCATAGACTGCAAAAGTTAGATGATATTGATGGCGCAGAGAATATATTTGGTGAGTGGAAAGCGAACAAAGTATATTTTGACCTTAGGGTTCCAAATTTCTCATATACATTTACTGCAAAACGGGTCATTTAGAAAAGGCTGAATCTCACTACTAGAAATTAGGCCTACGGGAACAGTTGTTTTGGCAACGGTTCTTAAACCGTTGCAATAAAATGGGTACGATAACGGTTACAACCGTTACCATATAAATTGGCACACTTTAGGCACTAAACCGTTGCAGTTGACAGTTCACCGTTACCATAGGTATTCTNCTGATAGCAATAGAGTATAAAGAATATTATATTTGAAAATAGAATATATTTGAACCGATCAAAAGCCAACAAACATTACACGTTTGATTGATATCAAAATCGATAAGTAAAAGCAAAATTAACTTAACTGATAATATGACAGGTATGTTACTATAAGGAGTAGTTTTTTTTTTAAACCCCTCCCAAATTAGGAGGATCTATAGTGTTTTCACACTTCCCCTCCAGCGTGACTCGAACCCAGGACCTAACGGTCGTAGGTGGAGGTGCTTACCAACTGAGCAAGCCTCACTTGTCACACGCTGCTTACTTAGTCTTTGCTAGTATGGGAAAGAAAAATGATGTCTACCGTATGTGGAAAAAATTTAAAAATAAAGGTAAGCTTTCCTGTTCAAGTTATCTGTGCATGATGCATAGACTGCAAAAGTTAGATGATATTGATGGCGCAGAGAATATATTTGGTGAGTGGGAAGCGAACAAAGTATATTTTGACCTTAGGGTTCCAAATTTCTCATATACATTTACTGCAAAACGGGTCATTTAGAAAAGGCTGAATCTGTTATTGAAAGACTCTTGGAGAGTGGGCTGATGAGGAGAAACTACAGGGTATTGGATGATCTGCCACGGGGATATTGTTCACAAAATCAGATGGATAAGGCAGTTGAGACATTGAAGAGAGCAATCTTGGCTAGTGAGCCACGGCGGAGGCCATGCATTCACAGTCGACTTCCTGTGTTAATTACCTGCAGTCGAATGGAGACTCTGAAAGAGCAGAAGAGATTAAAAGATTGTTTGAGGAGTGAGGCTTCTTCTCAGCAGGGTAGGAAAAATTGGGAACTGCATTACAAATGAAAAATGTGGGTCCGAAGAACTGAAGAAGAACTTGAGGAGACTGGATGACTGTTGTAGGAACATCTCTAGGGTAGTGGATGGAAAGATTATTCGTGTTAGAACATAACACATTGATGTTAGAAGGTTAGATTAGAATCCTACTATTAGAATGTTAAGTGGTGCTGTTAGAATGTTAGAACTGTTAAATTCTTAATATGATAGTGTTCACATTGGACAAATACCATATATATATTGGTTGGTACTTAGAAATAGGCGTGTCTTGTATGTATCAAATTATTGATGAATCAATATGATTCTTCTCCGTTATTTCCTCACCATCTGATTGTTCTAAATTAAGATATCGTTCCCTGGGAAACACTGCTTGCTTTTAGATGGTTTTAATTAACTGCATCATCTATGTGAAGTGTTTATGAGGTGGAAAACATGACACTTAATTGCTTTGTTATGTGGTCTTGCATTTTCTATTAGTTTTGTGTTCTCAACACAGGTTCATGAAAGAGGATTACATAAAACTGGAAAAATACAAATCTGATGGTGTTTTTGGTAGCAGTCCATGTTATGTTTGTGTTCTTCTTTCTTCAGCCTAGTAAGGTCATTTCGATATTATCTTCTTCCTACTTCAATCAATAGTAGCTCCTGTGTTTTGCTAACAATGACAATGGGATTCAATGGGGGCATTTGCATCTATACCCGTTTTTTGTGCCAAATTTTAACTTGTGCCCGCTTTACAAAAAAATTTGCAAGCGTACCCGATTTTTCACATAATTTCAGCCCACGGGGCTGAAATTTTTCTTTTGTATTGGAAAACTTCAGCTGAAGTTAACTTCAGCCCCGTGGGCTGAAGTTTTTCTTTTGTACTGGGAAACTTCAGCTGAAGTTTTTGGCTTTGTAACCGGAAAACTTAAGCTCTAGTTATAAAATAAAAACTTAAGCAGTTTTCCAGCTTTAGTTTTCCAGTTATAAAATAAAAACTTAAGCTCTAGAGCTTAAGTTTTCCAGTTATAAAATAAAAACTTAATTAGTTTTCCAGCTTAAGTTTTCCAGTTATAAAATAAAAACTTAAGCAGTTTTTCAGCTTAAGTTTTCCAGTTATAAAATAAAAACTTAAGCAGTTTTCCAGCTTAACTTTTTCTTTTGTACTGGAAAACTTCAGCTCTAGAGCTGAAGTTTTTGTCTTTGTAACCGGAAAACTTCAGCTCTACAGCTGAAGTTTGCCAGTTATAAAATAAAAACTTCAGCTCTAGAGCTGAAGTTTTTGTTTAGTAACCCAGAAACTTCAGCTCTAGAGCTTAAGTTTTTCAATTATAAAATAAAAACTTAAGCTCTAGAGCTTAAGTTTTCCAACTTACGTTTTCCAGTTATAAAATAAAAACTTAAGCAGTTTTCCAGCTTAAGTTTTTCAGTTATAAAATAAAAACTTAAGGAGCTGAAGTTTTTGTTTAGTAACCGGGAAACTTCAGCTCAAGAGCTGAAGTTTGCCATTTATAAAATAAAAACTTCAGCTCTAGAGCTGAAGTTTTTGTTTAGTAACCGGGAGAGAGATGAAGTTTCCCAGTTATAAAGGGAAGCTGAAGTTTTTTAAAAAGTGGGTATGGATGCAAACAAAAAAACAAAGCGGCTACAGGTTAAAAGAGGGCGTCCGTGCAATTTTTACGATTCAATGTATATAATTCAATTGTTGGCCCACCAAGATTTGGGCTACCGATCAATATATTACAGCCCAAACTTCCCTAGGCAAAACTTGGAAAAATGGCACTGTATAGCCGCTCTCAAAATAATCGCCGAAAAAAATATATTTGTATATTTTGTGTGTATATATATACACACATAATGTAAATAGTTTTTTGCGTGGGCTAAAAGTGATAATACCCGCAAAATTTCAGGTTAGCAACATGGAAGCATAGTTTCCTTTAAAAGAAATGTAAAATTGTTTATCTTTTCTTTTGCATTTAATTTTGAACTAGCGTTATTTTACAGTTGAAATAGAGGCGGGATATGCTTTGTTGATACTTCAGATCTAAACTCTTTCACTTAAAACCATTTTTACTATTCTAAACATTGCACTCCCCTACTTTAAATTAATTGAAGTTGATGAGTTACAATTTTTCTTCTCTTCTTTGGACAAATAACTGTAGAGACATGATGTAGCTAGGTTAAGTTATCTTGGTCTTATTCAAATAAGTCTGCCCTTTAAAATATAATAGGCTTATCTTGTCTTTCCACCAAACTTTAATTATGAATTATGACGTAGGAGAAGGATTCGTTGGAGGGGAGGGAATGGGGACAGAATATAATAGAAATATATTTTAGAAGCCATCACTGGCCAATATGCAATGATAGAGATACATGACAATAATTTTGTGATTGGTAAAAGAATGTAAAAAGCATGGGAATGATGAAACACTACATAAGAGAAGAATGTGATGCTACATGACATTACCAAGAGAACAAAAATTCTTTTCTTGTATTTGAAAATGGAAAGTTGGTCCCATTGGGATGCCCAGTTGGTTTGGAGAGGTTTTCTATAGTGATGCCCTGGGATCGATCCATCCACAATGTCTTCTGAGTCTTAATTTGTCGGACAGGACTTGCCTACTGAGATGTAACATAAGCCGTGGGTTTCCTGGGGTTCAAAGAAAAAGGAAAGTTGCATAATAATTGGGATGACTTTAATGTGTTTGGTTCAAATGAAAGGTGACAAAGTCATGTTGATGCATTAAATAATCTATAAAAGAAAGTTCATTGAAATTTATGGTGGATAATATGGTCCACAACTTGTGGAAAGTAGATATGGCTCTGCATTTTCTACATGAAATCAGAGTGGCCCGAACACAGTTTATACCTACCATATTTGTCTTGGATTCAGCACTATTTTGTCAACTTGTTTCTTTGTTTATTTTGGGAGCAAGACAATCCTATCTTATCCAATTTATGTGGGGTGGCCATTATGCAAACATAGTTCCTAAAAGTGTTGTAACAAAGTTATATCCTCTCTTTCCAATAGAAGGATCTCTCAGTGTAGCTATGTGCATAGTCCTAAAAAAGGGTCGGACTATATTGGATTTATCACACATTCCTTTACTTTACATTTTGCATTTGGTTATTTTCACATATTGAATTTATGATCTCCTGATCATATGACGGCAGCTCTATCGTTGTGCCAAAATTTTCCTTTCCAATTTGCTCTATCTAGTATCGCGGACCCAACTTATTTAAGTTAAAGGCATATTTATAGGATGTTGAAATGCTAACAATTCCTTTCTTTATTGAAAGTGATGCTGGATTAGGTGGACATCAACTTATCAAAGTAGACGCCAAAAGGTAAGATGCTTTCCTTAGTGTTACACTAACTTTAAGAAGTGGAAATCCTCAAGTAATTATTGAAGGTCTACCATATTTGAAAAAGAACACAGCGAGTGTTTGCTTCATAAATTATCAACCGACCAAATAGCTTCAGTTTTCTTTAAGGGAAAGATATAGTTATGAGTTTGAAGAAACCATAGGCTTTTTACTCTAAAAACTGCTTTAATGGGATATATGTTCATTGATAATCAAGAGGATAAATTAAAAGTAAAATATAAGTGTTACGATCCGGATTTCACATTGTGGGGATCGTGATGACTCCTAACTCTTAGAATGCTAGATAAGCCAACAAATACTGTTCTAATACATTAATCATTAACCAAACAGTAATTAACAATAATTTAAGCTAAACAAATATGAAGTGCGAAAATTTTATAAAAGTTTAAAACACTATTACACGACTACCCAAAAAATCTGGTGTCACAATCCACGAACTTCTAAGAATTTTTCACAAATACTGGTTTAAAAGAAATACATTTGTTCTCGAAATGAAAAGAGACAGGAAAACTAAGATAGAGGGATGGGGACTCCAGGGTCTGCGAATGCAGGCAAATCTACCTTGGGTCTCCTGATGGACTGAAGGCAGCAACCCAACTCTAATTACGAGGTCCGGCACCGAAATCTATGCAGAAAGTACAGAGTGCAGTATCAATACAATCGATCCCATGTTCTGGTAAGTGCCGAACCTAACCTCGGCGAAATAGTGGCGAGGCTAGGATACGACAACAATACAAACCTGTGCAGTTAAATCATATACGAGAAGATGATAATAACAGAAATTTATTAGATAATAACAGGAAGTCATGCTGAGGGGAAATACCAAGTTCTGGAAATAATACAGTAAAGAAACAAAGTGAATATGATGCTTTGAAACAACATAAATAATGTTACATCTCGCATTTTCATACGTTAAAAATTCGTTTTCAGTTAACTGACGTAGACTCGGGGATGAGATCATCTTGACGTTAACCTACTTACGCTATTTATAACAAGCGATAAATAAGTTTTATGAAGGATAAAGGGGTATACGGATTAATGAAACGAGTTTCGTTGGAAGTGACCAATTTGGAATAAAATACGGGTCGAGCGATAATACTCGATAATTATGAACTAGTACCATGCAAAGTACCATATGACCATGGTGGTATAATATATATATATGAAGTATTTTAAAAATAAATAGAACTTTAAGTAATTTATGATAATTTTTAAAATATGCTGGTAATTGATTAATTACCGGGTAACAGGACATTACCCAGTTAACTAATAAGTAAATAAAAAATTAATAAACTAACCCCTAACGAGGCAAGAGGCCACAAAGCTTAGAAATGACTAAGCATTCATAAATCTATATGGCTACATATGAAGGACATAATCATGACTTAATGACATCTTATCCAATTCTTGCCAAATTAGCTTTATTTCATGTCTTTAGTCCCGATTCATATCTTTGGCTAAAGAGTTAAGTCCTAAGGACGATAGAAACCAAGGAAACCAAATCAATTCAAGTCTTTGGTTTTGAAATCAAGAACTGGAAACAGAAGTTGCTTTCGTCCAAATTCTTTAGCCATAGTTCGATTAGAAATTCAAAGAACAACAACAATTTTGTTCAATCCAAGCATAGGTTCGTTCGCATTTCGCAAGAAGCAGAAACCTTCATTTCGTTCAAATAATTCCAGGAACATGTATGTTAAGGCTAAGCTCTTTCTTCATTTTGCATGATTCCGTAATTACACAAGTTTGATAACGAGGCATAAAGAAAAATTCATGTCCCGGAATTTGCGTATATTTTCCTAGTTTTGTAAGTTACAATATTCTCCTTATTAGGACTTCATATTCAATTGAGTATTTTCTTCTTCCAGTCAAGAGAGCGGAGAATTTAAGTATTAAAAGTATTTTCATTACCATCGAGCTATAATCGATGGGCAGGCCCCTATTGGGCAACTCTGATCAGATGGTAAGTTATATACCGAGCCTGCTGTGACCAAGCGCCTATGAGCAAGCCCAGTTGGTCGAGATATAGAGCCTAGTATGGCCGATCGCCTATGGCGATCCTACTACGGTATATATATATATATATATACCGAGCCTTATAGGGCCGGACAACTATTTTACTCACTATATTGAGAGAGTTGAGTCAGTATCAGTAGATGAGCATATTTTCAGATTTTCTTTGACCCCCAGTTGTTTTCAGTTATTATATTATCAGTTCAGATTCAGCTTCAGTATATTGCCTTACATACTCGGTACATTATTTCGTACTGTCACCCCTTTCTGGGGGCGCTGCATTTCATGCGTGCAGGTTCAGACAGACAGACGGGTAGACCTCCTTAGTAGGTGTTGTCCGAGTACAACTTTATCGGTAAGTTCCCCTTCTTTTGGAGTTGTCGAGTCTAGAAGTGTGGTGTATATCTAGTGTATATATGTAGATAGGTTGTGGGTAGGTCAGGGCCCTGTTTAGATGCTTGTAGACATATCCTGTCGGTTAGGGCAGTATGTTGGGCTTGTTGCCAGCCCAACTTTATGTTGACATTAGTCAGCGTTACTCTCCATTTAGTTTTATATTTTGTATCTCACATTATCTTGTAATGTGGCCCATATCCAAAGTATGACATTACATGTTCAGAGTCTCTTAGTCGCAAGTGGTACGCAAGGATAGATGAGACACTAGGTGTCGGTCTCGCCCCCGGGCTCGGGGCATGACAAAGTAGTATCAGAGCAGTTCTGTCCTAGGGAGTCCAAAAACCGTGTCTAGTAGGGTCTTGTTTATAAATGTGTGGCACACCACATTATATAAGCAGGGGACTACAGGGCATTTAGGAATTGGTTACCCTCTTTCAAATCTAAATCGTGCTGTAGTGGCACTGAGTTATAGAAAATTTGAGTTAAACTTACGTGTTGACGTTTGCATGCACAGATGACGGTAAATAGGAAGACTACAGCTAGTCAGAGGAGAGAAACAACAGTAGGTGAGGGGACTAGCAGGGTACCCCTAACAGATGGGATCCAATCGGAGTTGCAGGGAGAGACCCCTACCCAGCGATTACCGGCTCCCCCGCCACCAGAGGAGATTCCTAGAGAGGCCGCACATCTAGTTCCCCCTCCGCTTTCATCAGATCAGGACTTGAGGAGTACGGTGCATTTGTTGTCACAATTGGTAGCTACCCAGCAACAGCCTAGGGCATCCGCTAGTGCAGGACCTTCTGAGGGATCTGGTAGTTCAAGGGTCCGAGAGTTTATTGCTTTGAATCCCCCAGAGTTCACGGGGACAGATTAAAGGGAGGACCCGCGGGATTTCATAGATCAGCTTCATAGGATTTTTCGAGTTATGCATGCCACGGAGAAAGAGGCAGTTGAGTTAGCAGCTTTCGACTCCGAGATATAGCCATCCTTTGGTATGAGGGATTGGAAAGGTCCAGGAGATGTAATGCACCTCCTGCTATTTGGGAGAATTTTTCAGATGCCTTCCTTGACCAGTACTTACCAAGAGAGATCCGACATGCCCGACTCGATCAGTTTCTAGCCCTCAAGCAAGGCAATATGAGTGTTCGAGAATATAGTCTCTGTTTTGACTCATTGTCTAGATATGCACCATCTATAGTTGCTACTATGTGGGATAGAATCCACAAGTTTATAGCAGGATTGGCCCCAGAGTTGATCGAAGATTGTGCCACCGCTGCATTACAGGATAGTATGGATATCTCCTGGATTCAGGAATTTGCCCAGAATATAGAGATTGGTAGGGGTTGGCAGTAGAGTACGGAGAGGACTGAGTCAGGGCAGCGTAAGAGAATGAGATTTGCCAGTCTCAGGGTAGTTACAGGCCCCAGTACTTCGAACGGCCACCTAGACCTCTGCCACCTCAGCTACAGGGTTACAAGTATGACCGTCATACTTAGTTAGGACCAGGTGAGATCTCCCAAGCATCAAGTTTGTAGCGACAACGAGGTTCAGGGCAGATATAGCCAGTTCCACCGCGGTGTGCCATATACGGTAGAGGACATTTGGGCTAATTCCGAGCCGGTTCCGATGCTTTCTATACATGTGGACGTCCGGGGCATATGATACGAGATTTCCCGAATAGAGATTTTGGAAGAATGGCACAACCAGCGAATTCAGCAACAGGATCAGCTATGTCCGTGCATCCTTCAGGGCGCGAGTCTCAATCTTCGGCTGTTAGAGGTCGAGGCAGAGGTAGAGGGTCCAGTTCAGGTGGTAGCCAGAACTGTATCTATGCGTTAGCAGGTCGCCATGACCAAGATTCCTCACCAGAAGTTGTGACAGGTATGTTGACCATTTGTTCTCACGATGTTTAAGCCTTGATAGACCCAGGATCTACTTTATCATGTATTACCCCATTTGTCGCGTGGAAATTTGGTATAGTGCCTGAAACACTAAATGATCCTTTTGTGGTATCTACACCGGTCGGAGAATCGATTATCGCTAGACGCATTTACCGAGGTTGTACGATATCAGTTTGTGGTTGTTGGACCTCAACCGACCTAGTTGAGCTAGAGATATTGGATTTTGATGCTATCATGGGCATGGACTGGTTGGCAACTTGTTATGCCACAGTTGATTGTCGAGCAAAGACAACGAGATTTCATTTTTCGGGTGAGCCAATCTTTGAATGGGTAGGTAATACAACGACACCCAGAGGCAGGTTTTGTGAGCACGTGATTTTTGCCCCAAGCAAATTATTCCGAAAAAATATATAAAAATAATTTTTGTGTGGAAACTTGTTGATAATTGTGT
>MU734943.1:14355-41145 GCA_026770625.1 Nicotiana glauca
TTGGACTGTGTGATTCAAAATAATTCCTGTTATTTGAATTCAGAGTTGAGTTTATAAATGGTTGATCTAGTTCAGGATAACTACTAGTTTAAATCTGGTTATGATTCGACATAGTTTCATGCCATTATTTTGTAATTAAATATCACCAAGATGTTAGGCTTTAGATTGTTAATTTGGATTAATTGTAGTTATGATACAATTTAGTTTGTTTGATCTATGTTTCAAATTTCGGAAAAAATAGGAAATAATTGAAAAATAAAAAGTGAATGAGTTTGAAATGCATATGTAATGATAGTTGAGCTTGAATCAGTATATGAGCCTTGATTGAATCTCACTTGTCAAATTATTTGAACACAATATATAGTTAAATCATTTAGCCTAGTTTATTCACTTAAGGCCTTTAACTGGATGTTTACCTTCATTATCGATTATGATTATACCATGAATTATCTGTGGTAATTCCATGTATTTGTTCAAAGTGAATCGGAGTTAAAACCAGTTTACAACTTAAGGACTAATAGTCCATTTTAAGATAGCTTAGCTGCAGTACTATAACACGAAGCCCAATTTCACATTTGGTTGTCTCTTGTATGTAATGGGCAAGGACTTTTCTTTGTGGGCTATGTCCAAGGCCCAAAAGTATTGCTGTAGTTTAAAAAAATATATAAGTAGGAATATGGGAAATTATATTCATAAATATGAAATCAAGTTTTGAATTAGGTAGCGGGTTCAAGCTAAAAGGTTTTACCCTTTTGTTTGAATCCGGACTTGAATTTGAGACTCGAATTCATATTCATGGATTAATTAACCTTTAGAGACAAAGAACAAAAATAGAAAATTGTAGTTTACTTTAGGATGGCCTTTTAATAAAAATGAGACGAGCCTCGCCCAAATCAAACGCATAATCGCGGGGCCCTAATTAATTACTTAATTAAAAATATTTAGAATTTGGGGCGTGCCGTTTAGCGAATTTCACGGCCCTCCGCAAAGTAAATAATATGTTAGTCGTTTTAGGCGCGCTTTTAATAATTGTACCTTCCTAAATACGGGTGTACATTTCATGCAACCCAAATTCAAATCCCAAAACGTCGAATAAGAATGTGTCGAGGATCTGGGCGCATTTCATGTGACGTGATCCGAAAATACGTTTTTAAACGACGTTCACTTTCTTAAAAAAAATAATAAATAACTAAAGCGGTGAATAATTCTAAAATTGCACAATAGGATAACATGTATAAAAATCAGATATTTTAGCCAAATATAGCAGTTGAGCGACCGTGCTAAAACCACGGAACTCGGTAATGCCTAACACCTTCTCCCGGGTTAACAAAATTCCTTACCCGAATTTCTGGTTCGTGACTGTTAAATAGAGTCAAACCCTTTCTTCGATTCGGGATTCAAACCGGTGACTTGGGACACCATAAATCTCCCAAGTGGCAGCTCTGAATCTCTTAATAAACGAATCCCATTTTGATTGTCCTTCAATTGGAAAAACTCCTTTTATTATGCCCTTCACGGGGTGTGGTAGCAAAAAAGGAGGTGTGACAACTTGATATTGCATTTGGGCCATAAAGGGCCCCTCCCGGAGTCTGCACACCCCCAGTGAGCACCGTCGACATTAAACAGAGTGGGCTGCATGCCGCAGCGGTTTTTGGATCGGGCTGCACGCCGCAGCGGTACTAGTACTGTTCTGTGTGTTTACTTTATTTCATTTGTCTGCCATTACATGTTGTCTGTGCTAATTCATGTGATATCTACCTGATTGCCTGACATTATCTGTTAATTGAGTGAGATGCCCGAGGGGCTAACTTTTGTGCTTATCTGCACTACTTGTTTGCATTCATTTGCATAACTGTTAAAAAAGACATTTCAAAAGAGGTTTTAAACCGAGCTAAAATATTTCTAAAGATTTCACAACTTCACGGTTTTTCTCAAAGGTTTTACACTGCTACTATATAGCATAATGGTTTGCTTTACGTGATTTCTTACTACTTAGTTCTTATTTACCCTTATTACTCATTGAGTTGGATTACACACTTTACTCCTTGCACCTTGCGTGCAGATGCAGGTATTTATTCACCGGTAGCGGGTTTCAGACTGATTGGAGGTAGAGCTATAGGAGTTTAGCGAGGTGACTGCCAGCGTTCATAGCACCGTTTTCTCTCTCTGTTGATCATTATTCATGTCCAGTGTATCTTTAGATCTTGTAGATGTAATTACACTCTTATACATACTCGTGACTTGTGACACCCCGATTAGGGTTGTGTTGGGTTGTATTTCCGCTAATTAATATTATTAAGTTATATTTTAGCTATTTATTCCAGTTTAAATTATGTTTGGAAAGACGAGTTGGGTTAGTTGGCTGGCCTCGTCTTAACGTGAGGCGCCATCACGACCAGTGCGGGGTTAGGTTCGTGATAGAGTTCCCACTCCCACTCCCACTCCCACTCCCACTCGGATCAAGAATGAGATCTTGATCAATTTGATTATCAACTATGTCAGAAGACACTTGTTGACCATCTGAGTTCAACATTTCATAAAGAGGCTCTCCATTCTTTACCTCGCCTTTCTTTGGAAAGTCATTTTCCAAAAAAGTGACATCTCGTGATTTAATATCAGTAACACTTTCATCCTCTAATTCACCAATGAACATATATCCTTTGGAGTGTTCTGAATATCATATGAAGAAACATTTCTTGCCTTTTGGACCTAATTTACCAAACTTGCTAAAAGAATCTTTTACATATGCAGCACAACCCCAAGGTCATAAATCCTTTAAGTTTGGTTTATGACCAGTTCGTAGCTCATAAGGAGTGGAAGAAACTGATTTAGAAGGCACTTTGTTCAATATGTAAATTGCAGTCAATAACACATCTCCCCAAAAGGAGATAGGTAAATTTGCTTGCGACATCATGGACCTTATCATGCCCAGCCGTATTCTATTCCTCCTTTCTGCTACACCATTTTGTTGAGGTGTGTATGGAATAGTTAACTGTCTGGTGATTCCCTTNTCGTAGCTCATAAGGAGTGGAAGAAACTGATTTAGAAGGCACTTTGTTCAATATGTAAGTTGCAGTCAATAACACATCTCCCCAAAAGGAGATAGGTAAATTTGCTTGCGACATCATGGACCTTATCATGCCCAGCAGTATTCTATTCCTCCTTTCTGCTACACCATTTTGTTGAGGTGTGTATGGAATAGTTAACTGTCTGGTGATTCCCTTTTCATTGCACAATCCTTCAAATTATTTTGAAAGATATTCACGCCCTCTATCGGTTCTTAAGGTCTTAATCCTTTTGTCTAATTGATTCTCAACTTCATTCATATATTTCTTGAAGCATTCAAGTACTTCAGATTTATGAGAAATCGGATAGGCATAACCAAATCGTGCTAAATCATCAATGAACATAATGAAACATAAAGCACCAGACCTAGCCCTCACATTCATTGGACCACAGATATCAGAATGGATTAATTGCAATGGAAAATCAGCNAAAAGATATTCACGCCCTCTATCGGTTCTTAAGGTCTTAGTCTTTTTGTCTAATTGATTCTCAACTTCATTCATATATTTCTTGAAGCATTCAAGTACTTCAGATTTATGAGAAATCGGATAGGCATAACCAAATCGTGTGAAATCATCAATGAACATAATGAAATATAAAGCACCAAACCTAGCCCTCACATTCATTGGACCACAGATATCAGAATGGATTAATTGCAATGGAAAATCAGCTTTCTTAGCCTTTCCAAATGGTTTACGTGTAATCTTTCCAGCAAGACAATTTTCACAAGTTGGCATTTCAAATTTAGAGAAAGGACCTAGATGTCCTTCCTTAGCCAATCTATTCATTCGATCCTGCCATATGTGACCTAATCTTGCATGCCATGTAATAATATCAACATAATTATTACTAGAATAACATGCCATAACACAACGGTCAACATAATAGTTATACGTAGAAGGATTACAATCTAACACAATAAATCCATCATAACGATGTCCNCTATGTGACCTAATCTTGCAGGCCATGTAATAACATCAACATAATTATTACTAGAATAACATGCCATAACACAACGGTCAACATAATAGTTATACGTAGAAGGATTACAATCTAACACAATAAATCCATCATAACGATGTCCAAAACCATAAAAAAAATTGTCTTGAGTAATTCTAAGACCACTGCGACTAAAGTTCAAATTGAAATCTAAATCTAGAAGAACAGACACAGATACTAAGTTTCGTCGAANTAAGAACATTGTCTTGAGTAATTCTAAGAGCACTGCGACTAAAGTTCAAATTGAAATCTAAATCTAGAAAAACAGACACAGATACTAAGTTTCGTCGAATCTCTGGAACATATAGGACGTCATGCAACATCAAAGGTTGGCCACCACACATGTCCATTCTGCAAGTGCCTGTCCCTTTGACTTCTAGCTTTGCATTATTTCCCATATATACATGCTTTGATCCAAGTGTAACTCGACAAAACTCTATAAATGCTTCTCTATCGCGGCTCACATGGTCGGTGGCCCCTGAGTCTACCATCCACACAGGATAAGATTCAGTTAGTAAAACAGTGCTAGAAACATATATAGCACTAAGAAATGCATTTTGAAATGCTACCTTTTTCGGGTCAGTGCACTCACGGGCAAAATGCCCTTGAACTTGGTAATTGTAACACTTGATCTTGCTCTTGTCTTTCTTCTTGAAGATCCATTTTCCTTTCTTGTAATTTGGCGTGTTTCTTTTCTTGGAGGGTCCTTCTCCGGTCTCCTTACCTTTTCGGTCATTTTTCCAGTTTCTCTTGCGCTTGAAGCTTGATCTCTTTGTACCACTTGATTCTGCCATAAAGGGATTAGGTACAGCTTTAGCAACACCAAGCCGCTTGTCTTCAAGCTCCACATGACGGGAAACATCAGCTAAAGTTTTGATGTTATCATTGTGGGTCAAGTTAACCTTCAAATAATCCCTATTATTGGGAAGAGACTGAATCACTGCCTGAACATGCTGCTCATCAGAGAGAACATGACCAGCACTTTTGAGTTGAGCAATCATATTTGACATCACCCTTAGATATTGCTTGACACCGTGACCATGACGCTTTTTGTAAGTGTCAAATTCGATAGTCAACTGTCTAAGGCGGGTTACAGTAGTACCCCCATATGTTTCTCTCAAATGCGCCACATGGGATTAGTAGTAGGTAATTGTTCACATTCATGAATGAAATCATCCACAACTAAGCTTACAATGATTCCACGAGAAGTGGCATCTTTCTTTTTCCAAAAATTGTAAGCCTCAAGATTTCTCCTATGTTGGGCAGTTTTACCCTCCTCTGGGCAAACCATGACATGGTTAATGGCTTCAAGATCATCTTGCTCTTCCAGCACATACTACATCTTACGGCTCCAAATATCATAATTTTCACCGTTTAGTTTTTCACCCTTGTTTCAGTCAGCAATAATAGTTTTTGATGCCATAGTCTGTTAAATGAAACAATAATGCAAGTGTATTTATTACTCATCATTCTTGCATGTGATATACACACTTAGGCAAATCAATTAAATAAAATATTAATTTTACACTTAGTATAGAATCGAAAGGTTACTACGTTTCCATTCGTCATTTACAACTAAATATTCAACTAATATTTTATAAAATTATTTCTCATAGTGTGTATCTTGTCAAGATTTTCAATATCATGTCATACTTGTTTTAATTGCCACACATTAAAAAACAAACAAATAAAATGACATGTAATCTTGCAAACAAATAATAAAGTTTCATTAATTAAACAAATTACAAGTAGTTGTAGAGACGGTTCTCCCACTCAGCTTCAAATTTAAGAAAATAAACCCAAAAAGTTCACTTGGCCAAACCTCGTGATAAACTTCAGTTAAAATACTACCTAAAGGTTCTCCAAGTGAATCTACTAAAATTGCTAAGGCTTCCCAATCAGATAGTTCAATTTCATCAATAGCATCAATTAGTGCATCTCGGGTAAACTGATAATTTCCAATATGTTCAACTAGTGAAACCCTAAGCTCTCTAAATTTCTTTTCTCTTTCCCTTTCGTTCAGCCCTTCGGTCCCTTAACTGATTTTGTTTCACCCTTGGGACAATCCTGATGACTTCAGGCTCCGAGTCTGAATCATTATAGAAATAATTCCTGCGACGACGTACCCTTCTAAGTTTTTCCCTTTCTTGACTTCGAGAACTCCCACTTGGAATAATTTGAACTTGTCCCTGTTTAGCCATATCTGAAATAGGACCATAGAAACAATAAGAATGGCTACAACCACTCAATGTGACAATATATATCACAATTATTTATAGAAGGATATCAATCGAGGGATTATGACTAAACTAATTTTAATTCACTGAAATAGACAATGATAAACAGTCAGGTTACCAAACGTCCATTCCTTATACTTTGTTTAACCAATTTTGAGGTAGTTTCCCTTCACCCTTTTTGATATAACAAAAAAGTATTTTTAAGACTATGAAGCAATTTACATGTTAGAGAAATTCCTCAAGAAATCAGTAGACCTTTTTTCCTGACTTCCATAGACTTGCAAGATAATAAGCTCATTAGCTCTATTCCACCAATTGTATTTAACCAACCATCACTAAACAAATTGGTCTAACAGATAAAAATGCTTTATGGAAAACTTCCTAGAAATATATGTTACAATTTTCCAAATTTAATTATTTCTTTTTAGAAACAAAAGAATTGACCACTACATTCTGTGAATATCAAGAAAAAATTCACAAAAAAAATATTAACTTATGCTTTCTATTATATAACATGGTGCTAGGCCACTTCTATTAACAATTAAAATTATTTTAAAGCACCATAATAGGCAAAGAAGGTTAATACAAATATAAGTACTAAAAGACAAAAAAAAATATGAAGAAAGCCTCTGGTATGAACAATATCACTTGACATTGGCCAAAAACCAAATTGGTTGACGACAACAAAACTAATTGGTAATTGGTTATACTACAAAAAAAAACTTTGTTCTCTTTCCAGTAAGGATTCTCAGTTCTAGAATTGTTATCAAACATGACATTTTCTATCTTTTACTGCGACAGTGAAAATGAAAATTGCAGTAGTCATAAAAAAATATAGCATCGACTGAGAAGTTGTAAACCAGAAAACAAAACCTAGCACTGATACCATTGTTAGTTTAATTATCGCGGGGCGAGGACAACGTTAGGGTACTTTTCAAAGCAACGGAAGAATTGTTGAACTCACCACCAAAATAATTGCCCCAAATCGAACTTTGAATCACTAGGAAACAAAGTTAATCTTTCACCAATTAGATGCCCTTACTTGTGTGTGTTCTTCGTTGGGAGAAGAAGAGAGTCAGAGAAAATTATCGAATTAGAAAAAAAACTTACGGTCCTTTGTTCTATATTATCTCTTTCAGATAAATAGGAAGAGTAATAATGGTTAAGGAAGATAACCCACCACTCAGCCCTTTTGCACGTTCAGTTTAGTAGGTGTTTGTGCTCTAGTGGTAACTTTCCTTTAACATCTCTCCCTTATCTCTCCTAACCGGGTCGGGTCAACCCACATGGAGCGACCCATGACCCATAATCCAACACCTCAGTGCACTCACGAGAAAATCAATAAAACTTTGACATTGTTAGATTAATAAGCGCGGGGCGAAAACAACATTAGCGTACCTGTCAACGCAACGGAAGAATTGTTGAACTCACCACTGAAATAATTGCCCCAAATCGAACTTTGAATCACTAGAAAATGAGGTTTTAAACTGAGCTAAAATATTTTTAAAGATTTCACAGCTTCACGGTTTTTCTCAAAGGGTTTACACTACTCCTATACAGCATGATGGTTTGCTTTACGTGATTTCTTACTGCTCAATTGTTATTTACCCTTATTAATCAATGAGTTGGAGTACTCACTTTAATCCTTGCACCTGGCGTGTAGATGCAGGTATTTATTTACCTGGTAGCTGGTTTTAGACTGATTGGAGGCAGAGCTGTAGGAGTTTAGCGAGGTGACTGCCAGCATTCGCAACACCATTTTCTCTCTTTGTTGATCATTATTCTTGTCCAGGGTATCTTTAGATCTTGTAGATGTAATTACACTCTTATAGATGCTCGTGACTTGTGACACCCCGATTAGGGTTGTGTTGGGTTGTATTTCTGCTAATAATATTATTAAGTCATATTTTAGCTGTTTATTACTGTTTAAATTATGTTTGGAAAGACGAGCTGGGTTAGTTGGCTGGCCTCGTCTTCACGTAAGGCGCCATCACGATCAGTGCGGGGTTTGGGTCGTGACAGAGTTCCCACTCCCACTCCCACTCCACTCCCACTCGGATCAAGAATAAGATCTTGATCAATTTGATTATCAACTATGTCAGAAGACACTTGCTGACCATCTGAGTTCAACATTTCATAAAGAGGCTCTCCATTCTTTACCTCGCCTTTCTTTGGAAAGTCATTTTCCAAAAAAGTGACATCTCGTGATTTAATATCAGTAACACTTTCATCCTCTAATTCACCAATGAACATATATCCTTTGGAGTGTTCTGAATATCATATGAAGAAACATTTCTTGCCTTTTGGACCTAATTTACCAAACTTGCTAAAAGAATCTTTTACATATGCAGCACAACCCCAAGGTCATAAATCCTTTAAGTTTGGTTTATGACCAGTTCGTAGCTCATAAGGAGTGGAAGAAACTGATTTAGAAGGCACTTTGTTCAATATGTAAATTGCAGTCAATAACACATCTCCCCAAAAGGAGATAGGTAAATTTGCTTGCGACATCATGGACCTTATCATGCCCAGCCGTATTCTATTCCTCCTTTCTGCTACACCATTTTGTTGAGGTGTGTATGGAATAGTTAACTGTCTGGTGATTCCCTTTTCATTGCACAATCCTTCAAATTATTTTAAAAGATATTCACGCCCTCTATCGGTTCTTAAGGTCTTAGTCTTTTTGTCTAATTGATTCTCAACTTCATTCATATATTTCTTGAAGCATTCAAGTACTTCAGATTTATGAGAAATCGGATAGGCATAACCAAATCGTGTGAAATCATCAATGAACATAATGAAATATAAAGCACCAGACCTAGCCCTCACATTCATTGGACCACAGATATCAGAATGGATTAATTGCAATGGAAAATCAGCTTTCTTAGCCTTTCCAAATGGTTTACGTGTAATCTTTCCAGCAAGACAATTTTCACAAGTTGGCATTTCAAATTTAGAGAAAGGACCTAGATGTCCTTCCTTAGCCAATCTATTCATTCGATCCTGCCATATGTGACCTAATCTTGCATGCCATGTAATAATATCAACATAATTATTACTAGAATAACATGCCATAACACAACGGTCAACATAATAGTTATACGTAGAAGGATTACAATCTAACACAATAAATCCATCATAACGATGTCCAAAACCATAAAAAAAATTGTCTTGAGTAATTCTAAGACCACTGCGACTAAAGTTCAAATTGAAATCTAAATCTAGAAGAACAGACACAGATACTAAGTTTCGTCGAATCTATGGAACATATAGGACGTCATGCAACATCAAAGATCGACCACCACGCATGTCCATTTTGCAAGTGCCTATCTCTTTGACTTCAAGCTTTGCATTATTTCCCAAATATACATGCTTTGATCCAGGTGGAACTCGACGAAACTCTATAAACTCTTCTCTATCGTGGCTCACATGGTTGGTGGCCCCTGAGTCTACAATCCACACAGGATAAGATTCAATTAGTAAAACAGTGCTAAAAACATATATAACACTAAGAGATGCATTTTAAAATGCTACCTTTTTCGGCTCAGTGCACTCACAAAAATGCCTTGGAACTTGGTAATTGTAACACTTCATCTTGCTCTTGTCTTTCTTCTTAAAGAACCGTTTTCCTTTCTTGGAATTTGGCTTGTTTCTTTTCTTGGAGGGTCCTTCTCCGGGGTCCTTACCCTTTCCGTCATTTTTCCAGTTTCTCTTGCTCTTGAAGCTTGATCTCTTTGTACCACTTGATTCTGCCATATAGGCATTAGGTACAGCTTTAGCAACACCAAGCCGCTCCTCTTGATAAATCAGTTTCAATTAAAATTCTTGATAAAGAAGATGAGCAAATGATTAAAATGATCATAATAAGGAGACAAGTGATCTAGAAGATAACATAACATAACGCTTCATAAAATATCAAGAGAGATTCAGGTACCTGAAAATATGAATGAAGAGATCTCTATGTCATGTCTTTATGAAAAAATGTTGGAACGGGTATAAAATATTCGTCTACCACATCTGTGATAGCACTAAGTATAAATGAGCATCTTAAGTTTGTCGAATACATACACAAAAATATTGGCCAAATAGAAGATACGCAATTCGAATAGAATTGGTTTCATATGAAAGACAAGTATTTGGACATGCAGTTCAAACACTTGAAAGTATAAAGTCAATGATATGTGCAATCAAATTTTCGATATCTTGTTTATCTTGCATGACATGAAAACTTTATATGCATCTAATTAAAGTCTATTATATGACTTAGATGACAATCCTTGAAGGATTTAAATCGCTTAAAGCATATACAATTTTTGGTAATGAAGTGCCATATTCTAAGTGTTATTTATGCACGTATGTATCTTGTTATAACTATAAGCATGATAATGTGATAGCGAGAATACCTCTATGGATATATTGAAAAGGTTATTCCATGACATTATATGAGGAGATTACATATATACAAGAATGGTGATTTCAAGGTGCAACATATTCATTCAAGTGATAATATGACTGATTTGTTTACAAATCTCTACCTATATCAACCTTCAAGAAGTTAGTCTACATGATTGGGATGCGAAGGCTCAAAGATGTAGATTGATGCTCTCATCAGGGGGAGTTAATACGCGTTGTACTCTTTTTTCCTTACACGGTTTTGTCCCACTAGGTTTTCCGTGCAAGGTTTTTAACAAGGCAACCAAAAGGCGAATTGTTAGATATGTGTACTCTTTTTCCTTCTCTAGAATTTTTTTTCCATTGAATTATAGTTTAGTTAAGATTTTAACGAGGCACATTATTTGTTGAATAGACATTCAAGGGGGAGTGTTATAAATAAGATTCTATTCAAGGTGAATGTCTATATTTTAGAGAGATCTTAGGATTTGTTACTTGGTAGCTAAGTCACTTTTTTCCTTTAAATAGAGGGGTCATATTCCATTGTAAATCATCCCAAAATCAATAAGAATTCTCTCTCCATACTTTTCTCTGTAATATTCTTCTTCTTTTAATGTTTTATAACATATTTGAGATTTTCACACCCTGCAAAGATTTTTCTTTTTCTTTTTTTCAGATGGAATTGACTATCAACTTTAGTTTGATCTGTATAATAGAAAGATCAACAACAAGATGGGTGCTAGCAACAAATTAAGTAGCATGACAACCTTTTTCCCTTGTGACACAATACGTAGTATTAATTCCTAATAAAGTTTATCTTGAAAAAGTCAAAGCGAACACGCTAAAAGATACAGTAGGAGTTTGGTATAGATACCGGTTTAGCCAAGCTTATGAGAAATTGAAAGTGCTTATTTTTCAAAAGAAAGAAGAAATTACTAACATTTTTAAGTAGTAGCAAAAGTTGCTTTCCTTGTTAATGGAAGAAGCCAAAAAACTATTCTCCATAGAAGTATAAGCAGATATATTTTGTCTTTTCAAGAAAAATATATTAAAAATGTACATTTACCAAAATATATATACCCTTCCCCCTTTTCGTGATTTTTAAATTTTAAATTTATTTAAATCAAACTAAAAATTATGATCCTCTAGTATGTTGATCTATTTTAATAATATATACTAGTTGTACATCAAGTGAATCTTTAAATTTATGTTTATAATTTGATACTCAAAAATTAATTTTTCAAATAATAATTATACACAAATAGGTTTTCTAATACTAAAATATGTTTTCTAATGATTTGGCAAAAGCAAAGGCTACTCTTCCAAAATTATGCGGAGTTTGTGTAACGACCCGACCGCTCGTTTTGAGCTTTTGTACTTCGCTCGCCAGTTCTCGGGCATGACTATTCCCGTGTGATGTATTATGACTTATGTAAATCGTCGGTTTTAGTTTTCAGGGTAATCAGAATGAATTTGGAGGAACAATTCTTAGTTTGAAGGTTAAATTTTGAAATATTTGATCAAGTTTAGACTTGTTAGTATATGATCTTGGATTTAAATTTTTATGATCTGGTTAGCTCCGTTAGGTGATTTGGGACTTGTAAGTATGATTGGAATGTATTTTGGTGGTCCGTAGAAAGTTTAGGCTTGAATTGGTGAAAATAAAAATTTGGCATTTTTCGATTGACAGTGAAAATTTTAATATCGGGGTCAGAATGGAATTTTGGAAATTGGAGTAGGTCCGTTGTGTCATTTTTTATGTGTGTTTAAAATTTCAGGTCATTCGGAGGAGGTTTGATAGACTTTTTGATCGAATTCAGAATTGGGAAGTTTTTGGAATTTATAGGCTTAAATCCGATGTTGTTTTGGGTGTTCTGAAGGTTGGAACAAGTTTGAATGATGTTATGGGATATGTTGACATGTGTGGTTGAGGTCCCGAGGTCCTCGGGTGAGCTTCAGGTGGTTAACGGACCAATTCTTGGTTTTTGAGAGTTGCAGAATTTTCTACTGTTCTGTTGCAGAGTTTTGTTCTTCGCATTCACGAGAGGGCCTCGCATTTGCAAAGGGTTGTTGAGAGGAGAAGCTGTTTTCTTCTTCGCATTCCCGATGTAAGTCCCGCGTTCGCGAAGGTTCCTGAGTTAAAGCTACGTGTCCGCGAGGAGTTATTCGCGTTCGCGTAGGTTCGGCTGTTTGGTCCTCGCGTTCGCAGGTGATCCCTTGAGTTCGCGAAGAAGGGAGATTTTGGTCAGTGAAGCTTGGTGCTTCACAAACGCGAGGGTGCTGCCGCGTTCGCGATGAAGAAAATATCTGGGCAGGCAGTATATATTTAAAAATTGAGGGTGTAAGTTCAATATCACAAAAGCCATGGGGAGCTCGGGAGAAGGTAAAATTTGAGCAGATTTTCCTGGAGCAATCAGGGTAAGTATTCTTCACTAATATTTGTTTTAATTCCATGATTTATTCTTGAATTTCATCATCTAATTTAAGAAATTAGAGTGAAAATTGGAGGAAAATGGAAGAAAAGATTGAGAATTCTTTTGGGGATTTAAATGGGCAATTGAGGTCGGATTTTGATGAATTTGATATGGGTAGACTCGTGAGAGGATAAGGATTCTATTGACATAATTTTTATCGGATTCCGAGACGTGAACTCGGGGGCCGGGTTTGGTCAATTTTGGGATTTTTGGTGTAAATTAGTCATTTTCGAATGGGCTTTGTTCCCTTAGATATTTTGACGGTGTGAATCTATTTTTGGCTAGATTTGGAGCATTCGGAGGCCAAGTCGTGAGCCAAAGGCATCGCGGGCTAGAGTTTGGATCGAATTGAGGTAAGTAATGATTGTAAATGTTTGTCCTGAGGGTATGAAACTCCGAATTTCACATCGTTGTGTTACTTTTAGGTGACGCACACACTAGATGACGAGTGTGAGGTCATGCACCATTGGGAATTGTGACTTAGTACGTCCCGTGTGATTGTTAAGTCGCGTATTTGATTAAAAATTGTTTGATATCATTGTGTTCTGGAAATTATTACCATGTTTTGGGCTGAATGTCATACTTGGGCTTCGTGCCAATTATTTTTGACCCTTAGGGGATCTTTATTACTATTCCTCACTGTTTTGACTTCATATTTATGCTCAGTCATGCTGTATTCTACTGTTTTCATAACTCAGCCACATTTACTCCGTTTTTTAGATTTTAAATAATATTTTGGGCCGAGCATCATATTTTACTGTTGCCCGAGTGGCTTGAGAGATTTTTGACTGAGTGAGGCCGAGGGCCTGTGTTTTGAGGATACTGTGGGATCGGGCTGTGCGCCACAGTAGTGTTGTACTGATTCATGATTATGAGGCCGAAGGCCTGATTTGTTACGCCATGAGGTGGCTTGATAAGAGGCCGAGAGCCTGTTTGATTATGCTACGAGATCGTTTGTAGTTGCGCTTGGGTTGTAAGGAGCCCCTCCCGGAGTCTGTAAACCCCCAGTGAGCGCGGGTACCAGTGTGAGTGATGCCCGATGGGCTGTTGTTGTTTCATATTGTTTCCCGAATGGCTATTTGTGATGACCTCTTGTTTTTAAAAATAAATTCTGCATTTCAAGGCCTTAGAAACCTCTTTTAGCATCACCTCGATTTGCATGCGCAGTCCGAGCGCGTAGCCGGAAAGCCTATATGTGAAAATCTGTAAAAAATAATGAATTTTGACTATAAAATAAATTAATTTGACTTCGGTCAACGTTTTATATAAACGGACCCGGACCCATAATTTGATGGTCCCGGAGGGTTCATAGGAAAATATGGGACTTGTGCGTATGCCAGAATCGAGTTCCGAGGTCCCAAGCCCGAGAAATAAATTTTTGAAAGAAATTGTTTTCTATAAAACATAAAGGTTTTTGAAAGTGAAATGTGAAACCTGAGGGATCGGGCCTGTATTATGGTTCCGGAGCCCGATACAGGTTCAATCTGATTTATATGTGTTGTTGATAAAGTTTGGTAAGAAACGAAATCCATTCGACGAGATTCGGGCCTTAAATGCAAAATTTGATGTTTAAGAAGTTTTGAGAAACTTCATTGATCTTGAGGTTTAATTCGATGTTCATGATGTTATTTTGGTGATTTGATAGCACGAATAAGTCCCTAGGATATTTTTCAGGTTGTGTGTATATTTGGTTTGGAATCCGAGGGCTCGGGTGTGTTTTGGATAGGCCATGGAGTGGATTTTAGACTTGGAAAATTGCAGATTTCTCAGCTGGTGTATTCAGACCTGCAGGCTTTGCATTTACAAAGCCTGGATCGCGAATGTGAAGGCTTTGTTGCAAATGTGATCAAAGGCCCAGGCCAGCTACCTCGCAAATGCGAGGAATTGTATCGCAAATGCGATTCTCCCCCACAATGGCCATGCGTCGCAAATGCCACGATGTCTTTGCAAATCCCATCTCGCAAATACGAGAGCCTCTTCATAATTCCCAAGATAGCAGAGGTCGGGTTCGCAATTCCCACATCTGAGACCTGCAACTTTTATACTTAGACGAATTTAACCCATTTTCATATCCTCTCAAAACATAAACACACTTAGGCGATTTTTCAAAGGTTTCTTCTCCTCCAAATAAATTGTAAGTCAATTTTTACTCATTTTCTTCAATCATTAACATCTTTTAACATGATTTCAACTCAAAATCAATGATTTTCGAGGGGAAATTTGGGTGTTTTGGGTAGAACCTAGGTTTTCCAAAAATTGGTGATTTTGACCTCGATTTGAGGTTCGATTGCAAAACAAATTATACATTTGGGTTCGTGGGGGGAATGGGTGATCGGGTTTCGGTTCGAACCTCGGGTTTAGACCATGTGGGCCCGGGGTAATTTTTGACTTTTTGGGTAAAACTTTGGGAAAATTCATTTTCATACATTCGAATTGATCCATTTAGCATTTATTGACGTAATTAAGTAACTTGTGACTAGATTCGAGCGAATTGGTGGTGTAATCGAGAGGTAATGCTATAATTGAAACATGAATTGTGTTCGCATCCAGGTAAGTGTTTGGTCTAACCTTAACTTGAGGGATTAGAAGTCGTGTCTGATTTGCTACGTGTTAATTGTGGAGTACGACGTATAGCCATGGTGACGAGTATCTATACGTCGATGTCAAGCATGCCCGTGAGTCTTGTATTATGATTGCTATGACTCCGTTGGGGTTTATTGTGCCTCACATGTTACTATCATTATTGTTCCCTTGCCGGGATGTTTATTTTAAGTATTATTGTTCCCTTGCCAGGACATTTTTATATTGCTCTTGTTCCCTTGCCGGGATATTGTTATATTTCTCTTGTTCCCTTGTCGGGATGTTGTATTATTACTCTTGTACCATTGCCGGGATTCTTTGTGGTTGTTTTTGATTTTTAACTGGGATCGGGTGGCACGCCTGCCACGAGATATATGAAATGGAAGAGGGTGACACGCTTGCCACAAGATATATGAAATGGGAGCGGATAGCACGCCTGCCACGAGATATATAAAATTGGAGCGGGTGGCACGCCTGTCACGAGATATATGAAATGGGAGCGGGTGGCACGCCTACCACGAGATATATATAATGGGAGCGGGTGGCATGCTTGCTATGAGATACGTGAAATGGGAGCGGGTTGCACGCCTGCAACAAGATATGAAGTGAAAATGAATTCTGCCTTTGTTTTCCTTATCCTTGTTAGTAGTTGGACTTTGGTTCCTTTATAATTCCCTTGATATTCTGTTTTACCTGTTATTTCCTCGAAGCCTATTTTCCCCCTCCCATCTTTACCTGTTTATTTTTGCTTTACTTTCTGCTGTCTATTATATAACTGCACAGTTTTATTTGGTAGTTTGGTCCTAGCCTCGTCACTACTTCGCCGAGGTTAGTCTAGGCACTTACCAGCACATGGGGTCGGTTGTGCTGATACTACACTCTGCACTCTTTTTTGTAGATCCCGGTGTTGTTGACTCTGGACTGAAGATTGAGTTGCTACCTCCAGTCCACGCGGAGATCCAAGGTAGACCTGCAGGCGTCCGCACTCCCTAACGTCTCCTCTATCCTTTATTTCCTGTTTCATCTCTTCGATTCTGAGACATTGTATCTTTTATCTTCAAACTTTGTATTTGTCACTCTTAGATCGTTTGTGACACTGTGACACCAGGTTTTGGGTGATTAAGGCTGAAGTAGTTGTAATAGATACAGGTTTCACAGATTATATTGTTTTCTTCTGCTTAATTTAAATTTCCGTTATTTATATATTATCGCTTTATGTTTGTTAAAAGGAAATAATTGGATAATGAGGTAATTATTTTTAATGAATTGGCTTGCCTAGCTCATATTAATAGGCTCCATCAAAACTTCTGAGGGTGGAAAATCCGGGTCGAAACAAGTTTGTATCAGAGCTCTAGGTTACATGGGTCTCATAGTTCACAGATAAGATTAGTAGAGTCTGAAGGATCGGTACAGAGACGTCTGTATTTATCCCCCAGAGGCTACAGAGTTAGGAAAATTACCCATCTTTTCTTTCCTATCGTGCGGTTCGGTTTCTCGAAGCTGATTGAATTTTTATTATGGTCTCTCGTAGATGCCGAGAACGCGCGCTTCCTTATCCGCTGACCAGCAGCCCGAGCCCCCAGCAGCAGCTCCCTCGAGGGGCAGAAGGCGAGGCTGAGACCATGCTAGAGACCGAGGTAGGGGCAAAGCTCAGCCTAGAGCAGCAGCACCAGCAGCGGAGCCTCGGGTTGATTTTGATGATGAGGTTTCGGCCCCAGCAGATCCGGTGGGCCCAGCTCAGGTCCTAGAGGGGTTTATTGCTACCCCAGTACTCCAGGATGCTCTGGTCCGTCTAGTGGGCATTATGGAGAGTGTCACCCGGGCAGGTTTGCTTCCTGTAGCACCAGCCGTCTCTCAGGCTGGATGAGGAGCCCAGACTCCTGCTACTCGCACTATGGAGTAGGTAGCTACCTAGTTTCAGACTCCAGCAGCTCAGCCAGTTGAAGCAGCTCAGCCGGGTGTGGTAGCCTAGGCCGGTGATGGAGCAGCTATGTCTGTCGATGCTTTGTGGAGATTGGACAGGTTCACCAAGCTCTTCACTACTACGTTCAGCGGTGCATCTTCTGAGGATCCCCAGGATTACCTAGATAGTTGTCATGAGGTTCTCAGGAACATGGGGATAGTTGAGATCAATGGGGTCGATTTTGCTACTTTCCACATTGCTAGGTATTGCCCTCGAGCACCAAGTAGCTCTCAGCATCAGGGTTCGCATGCCATGGTTCAAGCATCGAGTGTTCCACAGCCCGCCCAGCCAGCTAGGGGTGGAGGTAGAGGTGCTAGAGGTGGAGGTAAAGGTCCTAGAGGTGGAGCTCAGGCCGTTAGAGGTGGAGGCCAGCCAGCGGCACACCGTCCCAGAGATCTGGTTCAGGGTGGTGGGGCCCAGCCCCGATGTTATGCTCTTCTAGTCTGGCCCGAGGCTGAGGCTTCCGATGCAGTTATTACAGGTACTATTCTGGTTTGTGATAGAGATGCTTCAGTGTTATTTGATCCAGGGTCTACATACTCGTATGTGTCATCTTATTTTGCACTGTACCTAGTCATGCCTAGTGATTCTTTGAGTTCTCCTGTTTATGTATCTACATCGGTGGGTGATTCCATTATGGTAGATCGAGTCCATCTTTGATGTATAGTTGTGATTGGAGGTCTTGAGACTCGTGTAGATTTTCTTCTTCTGGAAATAGTTGATTTCGATGTCATATTGGGGATGGACTGGTTATCACCTTACCATGCTATGTTGGACTGTCATGCCAATATTGTGACCTTAGCATTACCGGGTTTACCTCATTTGGAGTAGAGAGGGACTCCTGGTCATTCTACCCGTAGTGTTATCTCCAATGTGAAGGATCGGAGTATGGTCGAGAAGGGGTGTTTGGCCTATTTGGCATATGTTCATGATTCTAATGCTGAGGTTCCTTCTATTGAGTCTGTGCTCATTGTTCGTGAGTTTCTTGAGGAATTCCCTTCAGACCTGTCGGGCATGCCACCCGACAGGGATATTGAGTTTTGCATTGATTTAGCTCTGGACACTCAGCCCATTTCTATCCCGTCGTATCGTATGGCCCCGCCTAAGTTGAAGGAGTTTAAGGATCAGTTGCAAGACTTACTTGAAAAGGGTTTCATTAGACCTAGTGTGTTGCCTTGGGGTGCGCTGATGTTGTTCGTAAATAAAAACATGGATCGATGCGAATTTGTATAGATTACCGGCAATTGAACAAGGTTAGAACTAAGAATAAGTATCCGTTGCCAAGGATTGATGATTTGTTCAATCAACTTCAGGGTGCCAAGGTATTTTCAAAGATTGACTTGAGATCTGGCTACCATCAGTTGAGGATTAGGGCATCCGATGTCCCTAAGAAAGCTTTCCGTACTCGGTACGGGCATTATGAGTTCTTGGTGATGTCATTCAGGTTGACAAATGCCCCAACAAATTTTATGGATTTGATGAACCGAGTGTTCAGGCCTTTTTTGGATTCGTTTATGATAGTATTCATTGATGATATTTTGATATACTCCCTCAGCCGGGGGGAGCACGAGCAGCATCTTAGAGTGATTCTTCAAACTTTGAGGGATAGTCCGTTGTATGCCAAGTTTTTGAAGTGTGAGTTCTGGTTGAGTTCAGTTGCATTCCTGGGTCATGTGGTGTCAGCAGAGGGTATTCAAGTTGATTCGAAGAAGATTAAGGCAGTCAAGAACTGCCCTAGACCAACATCAGCTACAGAGATCCAGAGTTTCTTGGGTTTGGCAGGGTACTATTGTCGGTTATTAGAGGGGTTTTCATCTATTGCAACCCCGATGACTAGGTTGACCCAGAAGGGTGCCCAGTTCATATGGTCGGACAAGTATGAGGTGAGCTTCCAGAGGCTCAAGACAGCTCTGACTACGGCACCAGTGTTGGTTTTGCCCACAGGTTCAGGGCCATATACAATCTATTGTGATGCATCTCATATTAGGCTTGGTGCATTGTTGATGTAGGATAGCAAGGTCATTGCCTATGCTTCGTGGCAGTTGAAAATTCATGAGAAGAACTATCTGGTTCATGATTTGGAGTTAGCAGCCATTGTTCACGCGTTGAAGACTTGGAGGCATTATCTATATGGCATGGCATGTGAGGTGTTCACGGATCACAAGAGTTTGCAGTATTTGTTCAATCAAAAGTAGTTGAATTTGAGACAGAGGAGGTGGTTGGAGCTGTTGAAAGACTATGATGTCACCATCTTATATCATCCCGGAAAAGGATAATGTGGTGGTCGATGCCCTAAGTAGGAAGTCAGTCAGTATGGGCAGTCTAGCTTATATTCTGGTCGGTAGGAGACCGCTTGTTTTGGATGTTCAGGCTTTAGCCAATCATTTTGTGAGGTTGGATGTTTCTGAACCCAGCCGTGTGTTAGCTTGCACAGTTGCGCGTTCTTCATTATTGAAGCGTATCCGAGATCGGCAGTATGATGATCCCCATTTGTATGTCCTTAGAGACACGGTGCAGCACGGAGGTGCCAAGCAGGTTACCTTAGGTGATGATGGAGTTTTGAGATTGCAAGGTCGAGTTTGTGAGCCTAATATGGATGGTCTTTGGGAGTTTATTTTAGAGAAGGCCCATAGCTCCCGATACTCTATTCATCCTGGTGTTGCTAAGATGTATCTTGATTTGCGGCAGCATTATTGGTGGAGAAGAATGAATAAGGATATCATTGCATATGTGGCTCGGTGTTTCAATTGCCAGCAGGTTAAGTACGAGCATTAGAGCCCCGGTGGTTCATTTCAGAAGATTGAGATACCTGAGTGTAAGTGGGAGCGTATCACTATGGACTTTGTTACTGGACTCCCACGGACTCAGAAGAAGTTTGATGCAGTGTGGGTCATTGTTGATAGACTGACCAAGTCAGCACATTTCATCCATGTGGCAGTTTCCTATTCTTCCGATAGATTAGGTGAGATCTACATCCGGGAGATTGTTCATCTTCACGGTGTGCCCGTGTCTATCATTTCGGATCGAGGTATGCAGTTTACCTCACATTTCTGGAAAGCAGTTCAGCGAGAGTTGGGCACACGAGTTGAGATGAGCATAATATTTCATCCTCAGACAGACGGGCAGTTCAAGCGGACTATTCAGATTTTGGAAGATATGCTCTGAGCTTGTGTCATTGACTTTGGAGGCTCGTGGGATCAGTTTTTGCCTTTACCAGAGTTTTCCTACAACTACAGCTACCAGTCGAGTTTTCAGATGGCTCCCTATGAGGCTTTATATGGTAGACGGTGTTGGTCTCCGGTTGGATGGTTTGAGCCGGGAAAGGCTCGGTTGTTGGGTACAGATCTGGTTCAGGATGCCTTGGACAAGGTCAGGATTATTCAGGATAGGCTTCGTACAACTCAGTCCATGCAAAAGAGCTATGCCTACTGCAAGGTTCGTGATTTGGCATTCATGGTCGGTGAGCGGGTATTGCTTCGAGTGTCGCCTATGAAGGGCGTGATGAGATTTGGGAAGAAGGGCAAGCTTAGCCCTAGCTTCATTGGCCCATTTTAGATTCTTGATCGAGTGGGAGAGGTGGCATATAGACTTGCATTGCCGCTAAGCTTATCAGTTGTGCATCCAGTGTTTCATGTGTCCATGCTTCGAAAGTATCACGGCGATCCATCCCACATGTTAGATTTCAGCATTGTCCAGTTGGACAATGACTTGTCTTATGAGGAGGAGCCGGTAGCTATTCTTGACCGGCAGGTTCGTCAGTTGAGATCGAAGAGTTTTCCTTTTGTTCGTTTTCAGTGGAGAGGTCAGCCTGCTGAGGCATCGGCCTGGGAGTCCGAGTCCGATATGCGGAGTCGTTATCCCCATCTTTTCCCCGACTCAGGTACTTCCTTCTTATGTCTGTTCGAGGACGAACGGTTGTTTTAGAGGTGGAGAATGTGATGACCCAAAAGGTCATTACTTGTTTTTAAAACTAAATTCTATGTTTCGAGGCCTTAGAAAACCTTTTTAGCATCACCTTAATTTGCATGCGTAGTACAGGCACGTAGCTGGAAATCCTATATGTGAAAATCTGTGAAAAATAATAAATTTTGACTATAAAATGAATTAATTTGACTTCGGTTAATATTTTGGGTAAACGGACCCGGACTCGTGATTTGACGTTCCCGGAGAGTCTGTAGGAAAATATGGGACTTGGGCGTATGCCCGGAATCAAGTTCCGAGGTCCCAAGCCCGAGAAATGAATTTTTGAAAAAATTGTATTCTGAAAAATATAAAGGTTTTTTAACGTAAAATATTATGTGAAACCTAAGGTATTGGGCCCGTATTATGGTTCCGGAGCTCGGTACAGGTTCAATATGATTTATATGTGTTGTCGGTAAAGTTTGGTAAGAAACGGAATCCATTTGATGTGATTCGGACCTTAAATGCAAAATTTGATGTTTAAAAAGTTTTGAGAAATTTCATTGATCTTGAGGTTTAATTCAATGTTCATGATGTTATTTTGGTGATTTGATTGCACGAATAAGTTCGTAGGATATTTTTGAGGTTGTATGTATATTTGGTTTGGATCCCCAAGGGCTCGGGTGTGTTTTGGTAAGCCACAGAGTGGATTTTAGACTTGGAAAATTGCAGATTTCTCAGTTGGTGTGTTCATGCCTGCAGGCTTCGCATTTGCGAAGCCTGACTCGCAAATGCGAAGGACTTGTTGCAAAATGCAATCAAAGGCCCAGGCCAGCTACCTCGCAAATGCGAGGAATTTTATTGCAAATGCGATTCTTCCCCCGAATGGCCAGGCGTCGCAAACGCGACACTATCTTCGCAAATCCTATCTCGCAAATACGAGAGCCTCTTCGCAATTCACAAGCTAGAAGAGGTCGGGGTTAGTAATTGCGAACCCCTGTTCGCAATTCCTACATCTCAGACCTGCAACTTTTATACTTAGACATATTTTTAACCCATTTTCATATCCTCTCAAAACATAAACATACTTAGGCGATTTTTCAAAGGTTTCTTCTCCTCCAAATCAAATGTAAGTCAATTTTTACTCATTTCCTTCAATCATTAGCATCTTTTAACATGATTTTAACTCAAAATCAATGATTTTCATGGGGGAATTTGGGTATTTTGGGTAGAACCTAGGTTTTTCAAAAATTTGGGATTTGGACCTCGATTTGAGGTCCGATTTCAAAACAAATTATATATTTGGCTTCATAGGGAATGGGTGATCGAGTTTTTACCATGTGGGCCCAGGGGCAATTTTTGACTTTTTGGGTAAAAATTTGGGAAAATTCATTTTCATGCATTCGAACTGATTCATTTAGCGTTTATTGACGTAATTAAGTAACTTGTGACTAGATACGAGCAAATTGGTGGTGGAATCGAGGGGTAAAGCTATAATTGAAACGTGAATTGTTGTCGTCGCATCGAGGTAAGTTTTTGGTCTAACCTTAGCTTGAGGGATTAAGAGTCGTGTCTTATTTGCTACGTGTTAATTGTGGAGTACGAGGTATATGCATGGTGACGAGTATCTATACGTCGGTGTCAAGCATGCCCGTGAGTCTTGTATTATGATTGTTATGACTCCGTTGGCATTTATTGTGCCTCACATGTTACTATCATCATTGTTCCCTTGCCGGAATGTTTGTTTTAAGTATTATTGTTCCCTTGCCGGGATGTTGTTATATTGCTCTTATTCCCTTGCCGGGATGTTGTTATATTGCTCTTGTTCCCTTGTCGGGATGTTGTATTATTGCTCTTGTACCCTTCCCGGGATTCTTTGTGGTTATTATTGATTTGTAACTATGATCGGGTGGCACGCCTGCCACGAGATATATGAAATGGGAGCGGGCGGCACGCGTGCCACGAGATATATGAAATGGGAGCGGGTGGCACACCTGCCACGTGATATATGAAATGGAAGCAGGTGGAACGCCTCTCACGAGATATATGAAATGGGAGCGGGTGGCACGCCTGTCACGAGATATATAAAATGGGAGCGGGTGGCACGCCTGCCACGAGATATATGAAATGGGAGCGGTTGGCACGCCTGCCACGAGATACGTGAAATGAGAGTGGGTTTCATGCCTGCAACAAGATGTGAAATGAAAGTGAATTCTGCCTTTGTTTTCCTTATCCTTGTTAGTAGTGGACTTTGGTTCCTTTATAATTCCTTTGATATTCTGTTTTACCTTTTATTTCCCCGAAGCATGTTTTTCCCCTCCCATTTTTACCAGTTTATTTCTGCTTTACTTTCCGTTGTATATTATATAACTGCGCAAGTTAATTTGGTAGTCTGGTCCTAGCTTCGTCACTACTTCGCCGAGGTTAGGCTAGGCACTTACCAGCACATGGGGTCGGTTGTACTGGTACTACAGTATGCACTCTTTTGTTCAGATCCCAGTGTTGTTGACTCTGGACCGTAGATTGAGTGGCTACCTTCAGTCCACACGGAGATCCAAGGATGACCTGCAGGAGTCCGCAGGACCTGGCGTCTCCTCTATCCTTTATTTCCTGTTTCATCTCTTTGATTCTGAGACAGTGTATCTTTTATTTTCAGACTTTGTTTTTGACACTCTTAGATCGTCTGTAACACTGTGACACCAGGTTTTGGGTGATTAAGGCTTAAGTAGTTGTAATAGATACATGTTTCAGAGATTATATTATTTTCTTCCGCTTAATTAAATTTTTTGTTGTTTATACATTATTGTTTTATGTTTGTTCAAAAGAAATAATTGGATAATGAGGTAATTAGTTTTAAAGGATTTGGCTTGCCTAACTCACATTAGTAGGCACCATCACGATTTCTGAAGGTGGAAAATCCGGGTCGTGACACTGTTCTTGATCCATGTTATGCCCGAGGGGCTGATTACAAGTGATTGTAAGGTAGCCCGAGGGGTTGGTTCTGTTGATATTATGCCCGAAGGGCGGTTTATGGTACATGTTTTGCCCGAGGGGTTGTTTATGTTTCTATCATGTTTTCTCACTATTTTATCACTCGTTTGAAACTATTGAAAGTTATTTTAAAAAGTTTTACCGAAACTGAGCATGATTTACGAAGTAAATAATTTCTGTACTGTGTTGGAAATGTCCTGCATTTGTTGTAGCGTTTTGACGTGGTTTATGTGTTTTCTTACTGCTCAGCTTTCATTTACTTTTATTACTTACTGAGTTGGCATACCCACATTACTCCCTGCACCTTGTGTACAGATTCAGGTATTTCTGAACCCGGTAGCGTGTGTTGATTGCTCAGTGGCAGAGTCATCGGAGTTAGCAAGGTAGTTGCATGACGTTTGCAGCCCTGCTCCTCTCCCTTTTCTCTTCTTTAGATTGTTTTTAATATATTTTTAGACTCTTCATTGTATTCAGACCTTAGTAGATGCTCGTGACTCTTGACACTCCGATGTCGGACTTGTGTATTTATTCTGCACTGTTCATTTAGATTTTTTAATTATAAGATATTTTATTAATTAAAGGCTTAAGAAAATGATTCTTATTGGTTAATGGTTAATTTGGGAGTTGTGTCGGCTGACCTAGTTTCAGGATAGACGCCATCACGATCGGACCGGTTTTTGGGTCGCGACAGTTTGATAACAAAATCAAACACAGTATTACTAATTTTGATATATTTAATTTTACCGGAAACTTATGCATTATTTATGTAGTGTTGAAGATGGAATAAATATATGTATCTTATGAATATGTGTATCCGAGTATCTACTATAAATAAATCATCATCAAGCAATCCCTACATAAAAATTCATATATTACAAATTACTTCAACAGTCGCTCAATTACTATTATTTATTGCATATTGATCTCTGCATTCCAATTCAATGGCAATTCACTCTAATTTATAAAATGATATACAAACTTGCTTTCCAATTCAATTACAATTTACAATGATATCGACTCCTAGTCAAATTACGGCAAAAATTTATTCACATCAAATATTTATTGATTTGATATAATATTCGGATGTAGATAATTAAATTTTTACGTCAAACTACAATACAATACCGTAACATACATGTGCACTGATTACGACACTAAATATTCTGGTACCTTTTGATCTTCTACATCACCTTTATCAGGTAACAAATAACAATCCATATGACTACATTAACAAAGGGCAAGGCTGACAATTTGTTTGAGATGCTGGCACTGGGACATGGAGTATAATTATTTATGTTTTCATCCCAGTATTTAATACAATCAAATGTAACTTTCAATGGTTTATCAGAACCAACAAACAAAACCCTTTCGTTACCTTCAACTAGTATTCCAATATCTCCACAAAATGGTCTACTACATGTCTCACAAACTCCAGGACAATACACAAGTTTGTAAGCCTCCTCGTACTTGTCAATCCTAAACCAATTGCTCAATGTTTCACGCCCTGGATTTCCTTCAACTCCACCAACTGTAACCAAATAACGTTGCGGAATTAATTCAGTGTTGATTCTCCATACAGTGGACGAATTAGATAACGTTATCTCTGACGTAAACTTGATGTTCAGATCAGTTGATATTTTGATTGTATTTTCGTTCAAGATGGCTGGTGAAAATTGAGTGCTAATACTAATGATAGATTCATCGGCATGTTGGCTTACGACTAGCGGGTCGGTTCGATTCCTAATGGATGCAACCGTAATTCCACCGCCGTTGCCCCGACCCGCCGGAATGATGCGATAATGCCCTCCTTTTCGGACATCTTTACCGGAAACGTCGAGTACATCTTGAGCTTTTACGAGGCAAAATAAGCTTGTTGACAATGCAACAAGTATTAAATGTAGCATGAATAATCGCCTAACGTTAACTTCCATTTTCATTGTGTTTGTAGGGATTAGTTTGTATAGAATGAATTACTTGTCAACGGATGAAATAGGCTTATTTATAGTACTACGTAGGGGTGTACAAAGGAAACCGACAAACCGCACCAACCCGATAATCCGAGTCAAACCGAGAAAAAAAACCCGACTATGGGTTGGTTTGATTTGGTTTGGTGTTGGAAAAAAAACCCGACCATAATTGGTTTGGTTTGGTTTTAACTAAAGAAAGTCAAACCGAAACCAAACCAACC